>CANXYI011037548.1:0-10094 GCA_948208565.1 Hura crepitans
CTTAGAAAATACACCTACCCCTCTTAACCGATCAAAAAGATCATCTATCTTGGGCAACGGATAGTTATTCTTCATAGTCATTCTATTCAACTGCCTATAATCAACACATAATCTGAGTGACCCATTTTTCTTCTTTACAAACAACACAGGTGCTCCCCAAGGAGATACAATGGGTTTAATAAAACCATTATCTAATAGGTTTTGTAGCTGTACCTTTTGTTCTTTTTAATTTAGTAGGTGCCATTCTATAAAGAGCAATAGATATTAGAGCAATACTAGGATATACCTTAATTTCAAAACCTAGTTCCCTCTGAGGTTGTAAGCTTGGTAGCACATTAGGGAATATGTTAGGAAATTTAGAAACAATTAGAATATGTGCCAAATTAGAGGTAGAAGTATTCATGTTAATAGTATGGGCCAAATATGCCTTACACCCCTAGTAGTATCATCCTCCTTCTTCCCTAAAAAGTCAATAGCTCCCATCTTCGTCAACCTTTCTAGAGGAGTCTTTTATGGGGGGAGTTAGTGGTAGAGGTGGTACTAGAGCTGGAGGAGGTAGAGGTAGAGGTAGAGATAAAGCAGCAACAACAGTAAAGGTATGTCTAAGCAAATTTACTATTTGTTGTTACAAAGCAGGGGATGTTTTTGCCTATTGTTGACTAGGCACTTGTGGCTATGGCTACTATTCAGCATCACTAAGTTTAGGTATGGATGCATTACCTACCCTCTATATAATAGTTAGTGCAAAACTAGCCACTTCTTTGGCCCCTCCTTCGGGTACCTGATCAACCATATGCTTACTTCAAAAGAGTAACTTATTAGCCTTGGATAGCATAATAGTTCAGAGGAATTTGAAACTTAGACATTTACACTCATATACCTAGCCTAGGAACATTAAACTATGCTCTAATACCACAAAATGTAACACTCCCTATTGGATTCTTGAAGAAACCCAATAAGTAGTGCATTTCCTGCCAGGTCACCTATCCTTAAATTCTCCCACAGTCATTCGTTTAACTTTTTCTTATGCTATATTATTCAATTCTACATGACTACAAATTGAGTACTGTCTATTCCTATAGTCCATTTAGGTTTATACCATCATGTTCATGTCATTACAGAATGATTTCAAAATAGTCAAACATTTCCTAAAACTCCGATAGCATAATGACTACTTGGGTCACTATCCAAAAATTTTCAACTTGTAAAACACTTCTATAATAAATCTTCACATCTCTTATACCCTTCTAGTACCCTAAATATCATCCTATCATTAACATCTATGAAACAACAATCACAGGCCTTAGGCCACAATTAAGAAAATACACAATATAGAGCCTCAGGCTAAAAAACATCAATATAAGCCATGCATACATAAAAAGGATCAACAATTGATTAATTACAATATAATTGGTGTTTATACAATTACATCCTGTGTCCCTTATATACATTACACCCATTTCCCCACCTAAGTACATAAAGTGCAAAAACTGTACAAATGCACATTATCAACCTTCTCTTTATAAACTTTAAATTTCATTGCATGCTTTATGAGGCTATGTGCTTATTTTTGTTACCTACGCACCGAAATAGGTAAGCTAACTATATAATATACTCTATGGTGAATTCAAGCATTTAAAATATGTCCAACAGTCTAATAATTCATAATTAATTATATCCTCATCTTGTTTTGACATCTATGTACAACCTAGATTACTAACATGCAAAATTACCATTTTACCCTTAAGGTGTTTCTGTACATAAATTATCCATTTTATCATTCTAACTCATGTAAAATATAGTGTTAGGGTTATTATTAATAATCATATGTATTGTCTTTAAAAATTAAGGCAATAAATATTATTCCTATAAAATTACCAAAATGCCCTTATATTACATCTCAATGTCACTAGTAAGTTATAGTGTTTTGATTTAATTAATTTGAGCTAGACTGTTTAGAAAGATAACACTAACAGACATTAGATCTAAAGGGAAAACAAACATAGTACAGTTGTCCACATTCTAGACCTCGACTGTTGCACTGGCTTGATTAAGTTATGGCACCCGAGGTGTAGATAACGAGGGGTTGTCTACCTATCATACTAATCTCTCCAACAGACTAGTGTAGTGGCCCTTCGAGACCTACACTATTGCACCGGCATTATTTTTAAAGATCTGTGATAAGGTGGTTGTGTCTGCTTAGTAGACTGGTTGATCTAACAGACTAGTGCAGTGGCCCTCCGGGACCTACACTATTACACTGGTAAAAATCAATTGTAGCATCAGGTGGCAAGGATAAAAAGTTATCTATCTAACGGACTAGTATAATAGCCCTAATAGGGACCTACGCCACTGTATCAGCCCTATCTAAAAGATAGACAGTGTAGTAGTTGCTAAGGAACCTAAGTTGATCGATTAACCCATCTAGTGGGTGTCTATCTAATGGGCCATTTAACCTCAATTTGTGTCCATTGCGTCACTTATTAACTTTTTATAATATTATGAACTCAAAAATAGATAGTTATAATTTTTATAGCACAGTTGAAATTTAGCTCGGTCTAGTATAGCCACAAACAGGCTATCTTGGGTGAATTATAAAAAAATATATCTAAGGGTGTAATTGCCAATAATTATCATATATTATGCTAGACTTCATCTCATAAGTATTTCACAATTTTATGCCATTTTCTATCTAGTGATATTATTAGTTTAGGTAATGATCATTTTAGGACAGTTATAGATCATTATGGTAAGATTTTACTAGGCTTTCTAGGTTCATTTGAACTTATTTTTTAGTGTAGCTTTCACTGTTTATTTCATGCATTCATAGGCCTAAAGCTAATAATCCTTAGGCCGCTTAAAAGGCCAAGAATATAGGCATACATGCCAATACAAAAGATCACACCACAATAGCCATTTTAAGGCATATAAATTAAGTACATTGTTCATTTACAAATCATAGCCCTTAAAGGCAAATACAAGCCACTTTTCATACATTATTTCTAGCCAAACTTAAGTTTATTATTCATGTCATTTCTTGATTACATTACATGTAATTTTAGGGTACACATATTACTTTATTTCATGCCAAAATATTTTAAGTAAATAGGCATACTTATTACATACATGTTCCCTCACTTCCATGCCTAGTTACACTAGTGTAGCTCTTAGGTTTAACAACTCTCTAGCCTTGTTTAAGCATTTTAATGATAGCTACCACACATTCCCCCTTGCATCAATAGCTTAAACACAAACATACCCATACATGTACATTACAATACCAATTTAGGTGGCTTACCTATGGCATATGTCTCGGCCACCTCTAAGTTCCCTTGCTTCCATGCATTAACCAACCTCATTTCATGCCATAATATCAATTCATGCATAATAGGTCTAATATACACATAGTTTCAACATCAAACACTATATAGGAGCACTATATTAAGCCACACAAATGCACAAGCTTAAGACAAGCTCTCGGCAACTCACTCACTCACCTTATGCCCAACATACATTTTCTCATCAATTCACATGAAATTTCCAATACATACTAACATCAAAACCATTATAAGCACACATTAAACATCATACACACATCAAGCACTATAAACATTCCTTTACCTCATTACACACTTCTCAGCTACTAAGAGTTTGAAATTAATATTACTTCTTTTCATATAATTCACATTCTATCAAGTCACATACTACAATTCTTCAAGGAAACTATCTATCTAAGCACATTCGTGTACTTAAATTATGTCTAAACCTAAGGGGAAGCTATTGAAATTAAAAGGCACGAAGTGAATGTTTGAATTCACTTACCTCACACTTTAAGAAATGAGAAGTCCACATTTTAAGCCTCTCAAATCCACACTTCTAGTCTGCCACAGTCCACTTCTCCTTCCTTCTTCAAGCTTTTTTTTGCTTCAATTCACTTTAGCTGCTTGTTGGAATAGCCTCTAACTAGCAAACTTTACGAATTTTTAATTTATTCTTAGAGGCTTTTTTTTCTATGATTCTTCTTCCTCTCGCTCCCTAACATATCAAATTAAATTTAGGTGAGCAGAATTTCTTGAAAATGGTGTGGAAAATATGGTGAAAATGGGGAAGAAGGCTGAAGGTGGAGGTTATTCTAGCAGGGTGAGAAAGAAGAAATTCTTCCTTTTATTTAGTGGAATTTTCCACTTGGAAACCACCATGTACACTTGGCATGGCCCTTAGGCTAGCTATTCAAGTGTGGTTGGGTCTTATAGCCACTCGAGCCATCCTGAAATTGCTCGATTTAGCAAACTTAAAAAATTCACCAAAATTCACATTGACTTCAAAAAATTACATCTTTTATTTTAAAATTCATATTTTAATCCCTTTTACATGCTCATAAATTTTTACAACCAAATTCCATCGATAGGACAATTTTCAAATTGCTTCAATTTGCATGCCAACCTTGAAAATTATGATAATTTGTAAACAACCTCAAAATTTAAAAATTCTTTCACTAATGGACTCAGTGGAATTTTTGAGCTTTAGGGTTTGATATTTTAGGATCCGTCCAGGCACATCTTGGGTTATTCTCGGCCTATAAAATTTGTATTGCATAGAGGGGTAGCTTACTATCCTAAATGAATTATTGGTTCTACTAAATTTTTAAATTCTGCCTTTTTCATTAGTTTAAAGCCCTTTAATGTTTGATGATCAGTGTTGCTACCTCGATTTACATGCATGTGACCCGGCACTTTAGGCACACTTCCTGTACCTAATGGCATTATTCATAGAGCCTTGAAACACGGGCATTATAAAGATATTTTTGAAAGGGTTAAATGTGGAGTTGAGAATGCAGATAACAAACTTGAGGGTAATAGAATTTGTTGTATTAGTGGCATCTACCTATGACATGAAGGAGATGCTACTGGAAAAGAGAGACTTCTTTCAATGAAAGAGATAGTTTACTATAGGGCACTCCAGTGTAGCCCTAGGTGATAGTAAGAGAAGAAAAGAAGCACTATCTTAATCCTAGTCAGTGCACCAGGCATAGATACAGACACAGTCTTAGAGATATAGGCAAGCTTTCATAGCTAAACCCCATTTACCTCCAAGAGCCAGTAGTACTCGTAGTTCATCAGGTAACAAAAATAGACCCTTGATCTATAATACTTGTCATAAAAGACATTAGGGGTAGTGTAGGTTGGCTAGAAGGGGAGAGTATTTTACTTATGGTGCTAGGGACCACTATCAGAAAGAGTGTCCTCAGAGACAGCACAAAGGTGCTTATACTCAAGTATCCACAGTTGCACCTCAGAATAAAGGTCAGAGGCACAGTAAAAGGGATCAACCTAGTCCTAGCCATGGACCATATCAGAAGCCTATGCCCTAGCTAGATAGTATGTTGTTAGAGCTAGAGAAGAGGCAGTAGCACCAAACATTATAACTGGTACTTTTTACTTACTTAATGTTCTAGTTTTTACTTTTGTAGACGTAGGATCCACATATTCATATGTATGCACCACATTGGCACATTATAGAGGATTGAAATTTAAGCATGTAAGCATAGATATACAAGTTAGTAATCCTATAGGAGAGAGTTCGCATGTGAATAAGTTATACAGGCAGTGTCCTTTAGTAGTCCAAGAATGTCTGTTTCCTGTGGACTTAATTAAATTACATTTTCATTAGTTTGATGTGATTCTAGGAATGGACTAATTGTAAAAATAACAAGCTATACTTGACTATAAAAATAAGAGGCTGACCCTTCAAAATACAAAGGGATAGTTAGTGATAGTTGTGGGTGAGAGAAACTCTGTGAATAACCTCATCTCAGCTACTACAGTAAGGAAACTCATCTAAAAAGGATATGAAAAATACATAGCGTATGCCATTAACACTGATGCTTTCACCCCCAATGCTTGAATAGATTCCAATAGTGTCTGAATTTCCTAAAGTGTTTCTTAATGAGTTGCTAGGTTTGCCTCAATAGTAAGAGCTTGATTTTAAAATTAAGGTGTATCCTGGTATAACTCCTATTTCTATTAGTGGTTACTAAATGGCACCTACTGAATTGAAAGAATTAAAGCTGTAATTATAGGAACTATTAGATAAGTGTTTTATTAGACCCAGTGCTTCACCCTAGGGAGCACCTATGTTATTTGTAAAGAAGAAAGATGGCTCGCTTTGGCTATTTATTGATTACAAATAGTTGAATAATGTGATAATGGAAAACAAATATTCTTTGTCAAGAATAGATGAACTTTTTTATCAATTGAGAGGTAGGGGCATATTTTTCATGATCGACTTGAGATCTGAATACCATAAGTTGAGAATCAAGGAAGCTAATATTCTTAAGACTACATTCAGAACTAGATATAGGCATTATGAGTTTTTAGTGATGCCATTTTGTCTCACAAATGCCCAGTGGCCTTCATGGACTTAATGATTAGAATATTTTAACCTTACTTGGATCAGTTTGTAGTGGTATACTCTAAGACTAAGAAGGAACACAACAATATCTCAAGGTTGCATTACAAACTTTGAGAGAGAAGCAATTATATGCTAAGCTAAGCAAGTGTGAGTTTTGGTTGATAGAAGTAGCTTTTCTAGGACACATAGTGTCAGTAGAAGGCATTAGAGTAGACCCTCGCAAGGTCAAGGTAGTGCTAGAGTGGGAATCTTTGAGGAATGTGACAAGATATGGAGTTTCCTAGGATTAGCTAGTACTATAAAAGGTTTGTAAAGGGATTTTCATTTATTACAGCTCTTTTAACTAGATTGATTAGGAAAAATGTCAAATTTAAGTGGTATGACAAATGTCAAGCCAGTTTTGAGAAGCTAAAAATGATGATAATAGAAGCTTCTATCCTGATTCAACCTAAATAGGGTAAGGACTTTGTAGTGTACAGTGATGCCTCACTTAATGGCTTGGGTTGCATGTTGATGCAAGGAGGAAAGGTAGTAGCCTATGTTTCAAGGTAGTTAAAGCCATATGAGAGGAATTATCCTACTTATGACTTGGAGTTAGCTACTATTGTATTTGCTTTGAAAATTTAGAGGCACTATTTTATGGTGATAAATGTTACATTTACATATACAAAAAGAGTTTAAAATACCTCTTAACTCAGAAAAAATTGAACTTGAGGTAGAGAAAGTAGTTGGAGCTGATTAAGGATTATGACTACTTAATATAGTACCACTAGGGGAAAGATAATGTGGTGGTAGATGCTTTCAGTAGGAAATTTTTAGTGATTTTAAGATCTATGAATGCTAGATTGTAGTACGCCAAGGAGAATATTGTGTTGGCTAAGTTACAGATTAAACTAGATTTCAAATAGTAGATAAAAGAGGCATAAACTAGAGATGAATCACTGATGTAGTTAGTAAGCAAAGTCAAAGAGGGGAAGGCACCAAGATTTGACTTTAGTGAGGATAGATATCTATATTATCAGGGCAGCTTATGTGTACTTAGTATAGATAACCTAAGGTTTCAAATACTAAATGAGGCATATGAAGCTCCTTATTCCATACACCCTGGTAGTACTAAGATGTATTTAGACCTAGAGCCTTAGTATTGATGGTCAGGTATGAAGAGAGATATGGCAGAGTATGTTGTTAGATATCTAACATGGCAGTAGGTAAAGGTTGAACATCTGGTTCCTTTTAGATTATCCTATAACAATACTAGAATGAAAGTGGGAAAAAGTTACAATAGACTTTCTAATGGGATTGCTTATGACCAGAGGTAAATATGATGCTGTATGGGTGATTGTTGATAGACTGTCTAAGACATCTCACTTTATTGTTGCCAGAATGGACTACTCATAGAAAAGTTGGCTAAATTGTATATTGATGAGATTGTTAGACTTCATGGTGTACCTATGGCAATCATTTCTAATAGAGTTCCTTGATTCACTTTTAAGTTTTAGAAGAAGTTACATGAAGCCCTAGGTACTAAATTGACCTACAGTATAGCCTTTGACCTTCAGACAGATGGACAATCAGAAAGGGTGATACAAGTGCTTGAGGATATGTTGCATAGCTGTGCTATTGAATTTAAAGGTAGCTAAGATCAATACTTGTCTTTTGCTAAGTTTGCCTACAATAATAGCTATTAGACTAGTTTGGGCATGGCCCCATATAAAGTACTATATGACAGAAGGTGTAGAACTCCTTTGTGTTGGAGTGAGATTAGGGAGAATAAGATATCAAGAGTTGATCTCATTAGAGATGCGGAGGAAAATGTTAAGCTTATTAGAGAAAGATTGAAAGCTATGGCTGATTGGCAAAAATCATATGCTGATCTGAAGTGAAGGGATATTGAATATGTTGTTGGTGAGAAAGTATTCTTAAAGGTCTCTTTATGGAAGAAGGCCTTCAGATTTGGGAAAAAAGGGAAGCTAAGCCCTAGATTCATTGGACCATATAAAATCATAGAAAGAGTGGGACCTCTAGCATATAAGCTAGCTTTACCATCTGAATTATCATAAATTTAAGATGTGCTGCATGTCTCAATGTTGAGCTGATATAGATCAAATCCCTCCCTCATAGTTCTAACAATAAATGTTGAAATACAACCAAACTTGAGCTACGAAGAAGAACTAATATAGATACAGGTCAAAAAGGTGAAGTGATTAAGGAATAAAGCCATTCCTTTGGTTAAAGTCCATTGGAGGCATCACTCTATAAAAGAAGCTACATGCGAGCCTGAAGAGTAGAAGATGGCTCAGTATCCTTACCTATTCACTATAGGTAATTTTGAGGATGAAATTTCTTAATAGGGGAAAAATTGTAACACCCGTAAGTTAAGGGTTTATGAATAGTACCACTAAGGCCAAAAAGTGTTCCCAGAGTGTCAGGTCACCTTCAAAAGGCTTGAGGTAAAGGTATTGGTCATGAAACTTCAAAGGGCCATAAAATGATGAAATTGACTTAATTTAAAGATTTAGTAAAACCAATAAACTATTTTAGGCTGTAATCTAGTAGGCTGTAGGTTTAGATAAAGTTGAGCTAGGAATGACCCAGGATGTTCCCAGATAGACTTGAAAATACCATACCTTAAGAGTTAAAAATTCCCTTGAGTCCATTAGTGAAAGAATTTTTGAATTTCAAGGTCGTTCGCAAATTTTTTTTAATTTTGAGCTTTACATGTAAATCGAGGTAGTTAGTTAACTGTACTATCAATGGAATTTGGTTGTGAACTTTTATGAGCCTCTAAATGGGACTAATCAAGGATTTTTAAAATAAACACAATGATTTTTAGAGGTATGTGTGATTTTAAAAAATTCCCCAAAGTTTCTATCAAAATCGAGATTTTTTAGGATGCTGAGGTGGCATGTGACCCCACTTGTCCCACCTTAACCACTATAAATAAGCCTCGGTGACACCTAAGTGGTCACATGTCTAATGCCATTCACAACCCTTTCTTTTCTTCTTCTTTCTTCTTCTACCATCCTAATGCCATTTTCCCCTTGCTTCCACCATTTTTGCTTCTTTTTGCAAGCTTTTCTCTTGCTAATTACCTCTAAAAATCATGTTAATATGTTAAAAATTGAATTATAAAGGAATTGGGAGCCATAGGAGTCCCTAAAGCTCAAAGAAATTCAAGGTGTGTACAAGTGTACATCAAAGGGGGCTCAAAGGAAAATTCTTGTGTGTAAGTGATTCCTTCCTTTTTAATTTATTTGCTAGAGGATTTGGTGATTCTATGAATGCTTATAGGCTTAGAATTTGATTTGGAGACTTGTGTGATTTTTCAAGGAATTTTGAATGTGGAGTGGCATGCATAAAGGCTAAAGCCAAGTGAGGTGCAATTAGACTTTTGGCAAGCTTAAAGTGAAGAATAAATCTCTTTGATAGTAACATGTGTGAATTTAAGGCATTCAAAGCATGGGCATTGGAATTCAAATGTAATAGGCTTAGTAACCTTGTATGGAAATAGTGGAAAAGGTAGGTAATGTGTGTAAATTAATGAATTAGGCATGTACCAATGTTAATTATGTGTGGAATGCATACTTGAAATGGTAATTTGGTGAAAAAAATACAGAGAGGGGCATGGTCCTTATTTAGCTGAGAGGTGTGTGTGGGCTTGTGTGTGTGTAAATTGCTTGCTT
>CANXYI011037676.1:0-26822 GCA_948208565.1 Hura crepitans
ATTTTCACATCTCTTAGACCCTCCTAGTCCCCCAAGTATCAACCTAACATCACCATTCTATCAACATCAACATAGGCCTTAGGCCACAATCAAATAACCATACACTAAAGCCTCAGACTGACATATCATATCATCAATTAAAAGCAAGCACACAATCAAAATAATTTGATAAAAACTTATTACAAAACATTGTTTATGACATGTATACATAAGCTACCTATACATAGGCTACCCATTCCTCCTTAAGTACAATGAGTGCAAAAGCTATACAACACATTTACATAACCTTCAGTCAAATATCCTCTAAACTCTAGCTACACACTTTACGAGGCTGCACCTTACTTATCCTTACCTAGGCATCAAAATAGGTATACTGAGTATATAATATACTCAGTGGTGAACTAAAGCATTTAAATCATGTTATGTATCTCATTCATGCATATATCAGGTTATTAATGTCTATTTAAGGTTATTAAGTCCATCATTTATTTTTCTATGCCAAAAGACCAAAATAACCTTCCTATAGGTTCATACAAGATTACCATTTATTTAATTATTTAAAAACAAGTAAATTATGCCATTTAAGCCATTTCTAATAATATGAGTCAATTAATTAAATTTTCATCTTAATAAGTAATATACATGCCAAATTACCAAAATACTCCTAATTATACATACTAATCAGCAATTTAGATAACCATGTCAAATTATGCATATTATTATTTTACAATATCATAATCAATCTGCATATGTAGTTTATTCAATTAATTTAATTGACCTAACTAGAAAGATGAAACTTTAATACATAAGACCTACAGGGAAATAACAAGTTATGAAGTGATCCATATTTTTAACCCCTACCATTGCACCAGCCAAATCAAGTTATAGCACCGAAGGTGCAATAACAAGATGTGGTTTGTCCAACGGACTAGGACAATGGCCTTCTGAGACCTTGGCTATTGTATTGGCCCAATTTAAATATTAAAAATGTCACAAACTAGTTTGCGTAGTAGACTGGTCTATTTGTTCGGCTAGTGTAGTGGCCCTCTGAGACCTATATTGTTGCACTAATAAAGATTAAGTGAATGTCATAGCCTGGTCTGACTATTTGACAAGTGCAGTGGCCCTTCGGGACCTATGCTACTGTATCGGCAAAGATCAAGTGAATGTCATAGCTTGGCCTAAAAGGGACCTAGGTTGCTATACCGACCTTACCTGAAAATTAGAAAAATGTTACAATTGCTAAAATCCCTAAGTTGACTAGTCAACCCATCTAGTGGGTGTCTAACTAATAGGCCATATAACTCAATTTATGTTCATTCCTTCACTAATTTACTTCTTATAATATTTAAATGTGAAAAATAGTCAGTTATGAATTTTATTTTATAGTTGATTTTTAATCCGATCAGGTATGGCCATAATTATGTTGTACTAGTAAAATCCAAATATAAATTTTAACTTTTATAACTATCAGTATTTAAGGTATATTATGCCTTATTTTATCTCATGATTATTTCCTAAGAATTTGCCATTTACCATCCAGTGACATTTTTGGTTCAAGTAATGGTCAAACTAGACAGTTATAGGTCATTTTGCCAAGTTTTAATAGGCTTTTCTAGGTTAATTTCTCATTAGTTTTCAGTTTAGTTTTTAACATTATTTCTACAATGTTCATAGGCCCTAAGCCATATGATCACTAGGCCATTTCTTAGGCCAAAACATAGGCATAATTGCCATCATGCTGAATCACAAGCAATAGCCCATAAAGGCATATATTATAGGCACATTGTTGATTCCAAGTTAAAGCCCTTAACGGTACTTTACAAAGAAATTTCAAGTAATCTTTTTATCAAGTTCAAGTTCATTTCTTAGGACTTTACTTGCCTTTTCAAAAAAATATATCAAACATTCATTTCATACCTTTCACATTACATACAATTAAATCATTTATGCCAAGGTATTTATGCCATTTTATGCCCATTATCCTAAGTTTTTTGGACACATTTTTAATACATACTTTTTACCAAATATACATGGCATTTTCATTGCTACTGATCTTAGCCATAGCTAGATTATTATGCTTTCATGCTTTAAACTTCCCTATTACATGCCATTCTAATATTCTCATACCCATTAGGCTTAATAAACTTGCCATTCATACTTAATCATTAGTATACATCACTCACTCATATTCCCACTAACTAATTATACATACCCCCACATATTCCCATGTATTCTAAGCTTGTAACACTACTTCTAACTACTTAATCAAGCTATATACATTCACAAACACATGATTAAGCTCTCGACCAAACATTCAACTCATGCCATATTTTCCAATCTATTTTCAATTGATTACATAACATTTTAACACAAAAACCATTACTAAGACATCAAGCAACACAAACACACATCAAAATCCCTTCACACCTCTCGGCCAACTAATAATTTAACACCAATACCATTTCTTTCCATCAACAACCATCCTCAACATCTAGTCAATGTTCAACTAAGCTAAACACCTTAGTCCAACTACACCTTACTCAAATCCATCACATTTTATCATGCTTGAAGCCAAAAACTAGAGCTTAAATCCTTAGAGACATAAGATAAATGTTAGAATTCATATACCTCTTAATGACAAGAGCTAGACTCCACTCCCTAGGCTTAAAGAAACCTCACGGAGTTAACCTTCAAGATCTATGCAATTCCAGCCCTTCCATGAAAGTGTTTTCTTCCTTTTTCGAGCCCTTTTTACTTCAGTTTCCCTCAAAAACTAGTTAAAAACATCCTCTTAGATGTTAGGCATCCCAATCTACCATTAATAGCTCAAAAGAACCAAGAAAACCAAGTGACAAGCATGAAGACTCACTAATTAGGCTTACTGGACTAGCTTCTGACCAATAAAATTTTATGAATTTTAACTAATTGTTAGAGTCTCCTTTTCTAGAAATTCTTCTTCTCTTAGCTCTCTGACATCCCAAAATGAATTTAGAAATCAAGAGCTTGCAAAAATGGCTAAAGGAATTGATGACAAAGGCTCCCAAGGCTAGTTGTGGCATTTTTGCCTGGACAGTAAGGGGAGGAGTTTTTGTTCTATTGTTTAATAGAATTATCCACTTATTAAGTGGTTTTGCCTCTTGGCATGGACCTTAAGCTAGTTGGCATGGTGTAGGTGGGTTCCACAACCACTTGAACCATCCCCAAATGGCTCATTTTTGGTAAAACTTCAAAAATTTACCAAAATTCACATAGACCTCAAAAAATTACACCGTTTATTTTAAAATTCATATTTTAATCCCGTCTACATGTTTATAAATTTTTGCGGCCAAATTCCATCGATAGGATAGTTTTTAGATTGCCTTGATTTGCATGCTAACCTAAAAAATTATGAGAATTTGCAAATGACCTCAGAATTCAAAAATGCTTTCATTAAAGGACTCAGTGGAATTTTTAAGCTTTAAGATCTGATATTTTTCGGTCTATTTAGGCACATCTCAGGTCGTTCCTAATCGAAAAAAATTTTATTACATAGATCTGTAGTCTTTAGTTCAATTGTATTATTAGTTCTACTAATTTTTAAAATTTTAACTTTTTCATCAGTTAAAAGCCCTTCAAAGTTTCATGGCTAGTGCACTACCTTGATTTATATACAAGTGACCTAGCACCCTAAGCACACTTCCCGGACCTAGTGGCACTATTTATGAAGCCTCAGAACACTGTCGTTACATGTATACATTTAATTAAGTTTATTCTCTTAATTTCTTTCTAATAGTTTCGGTTAGAAAATTCCAACACTATGATTTTTGGATTCCTTATAATTTTTTTTCCATTAGGGTGTGCCACTTTCAAAATATTTCAAGCATGTTCCTGAATTTTTCCATTCAGCTCTAAGCAATTTATGGTCTGTTGTAGACCGTAATTTAGATTTCATTTTCAACTTTTAACCTTATTTATGAACTCAAATGTTTTTTTAATTTCACCACAATGTATCTTATAATTAATACTAATTTTTTGGTCGGGTTAGCTCTATTTGGCCTAGAGACACTATTCACGCCCCAATTGCACTATTCATCAAGGCCTACTCCTGAACGCCATTTTTCTCACAATTTCTAATCATTACTAGGCCACATGTCAATTTTTTATTACTCCCATGTGTCTCTCTCCTCCCTTTGATCATGAATAGTAAATTTTTCATTTTGGCCCTATCTTTCCATAAAATTACCATTTTACCCTTCGATCATATTTCGCTCCATAGTTCATCAATTAACTCTACTCGATCCATAAGTCTATTTCATTCCCCATTTCTTCTTTTAATTCCAACTATATCCTCATAAAAACTAAACCAAAAGTCAAGGTCTAACATGTTATACTTCCTGACTAGGTTAATCAGTAGTTCTCATAAGTTATAAGCATGGTGAAGCTTAGAGTTAACATATAGATGCTTACTTAGGAAGCTAGTTTATTGGAGACCTAACATGAGATCTTCACATGGATAATTAATCTATGTTAGTGAAAACATCTCATCATAACAATGGTGCAAGTATACTTAGACTTAAAACCATTGACTATCTTAAGTATGGAATGATATACTTTGACTTTGGTGCTTTTACTTCAAATAAGAAATATGCAAAGCTAGGAGATTGGCTATATCATGAAATACTTGAAGATAGGGTAGTGATTAATAGAGGATTCACCGCCCTAGATTACATAATAGGGACTTTATCTCACTATTTTAATGATCTTTATTCAAAAACTATAGCCAAAGTGAAGTGCAAGTGTGAATGGAATTCATAATGGTATTTTTGGAATAATGATAATTTTACTAGAACTCACATATTTAAGGCTTAATTATGCATACTTAATTAAGCATTAAGTTAACACAAGTCTATACTAAAACTTGGATGAGATAAAGAATGGTGAAAAGGGTTTATGGCATGATAACTGTGTATGGAAAAGTTAAGACAAACCACCTGATTTTTTGACACTTGGATAGTTATGGTACATGGGTAGATTCCTCTCATAACTTGTACATATGTCAATATTTAATGGTGAATTAATTATTATTTAATGAGAATAAATCATTGAAAGCCTAGTTGAAGTAGGATTCTTATTCACTACATACTACTAGCGTGCTTCGAAAGCATATAGGTTCACACACATAAAGAATTTGAGATAAGGCTTAATATATTAAATCATATTAAGTAATTTAATAGCATAAGATGTCATTATAATTTAGAGAAATAAGAAAGAGGAATAAAATTGGGCTTAGAGTCCAATTTAATGAATTTGGCCTAAAATAGGGCTATATACATTAGTGCTTTGAAGGCCTAATTGGGGATTTAAATGGGTTCTGATTTTTAGCTAGCCTTTTAATAGTTAAAAGGCCTTTAAATCAGGTCTAAAGCTAATTTAAATTAAGGCTTAAAAGGGCTTCAATTGGTTACCCAAAGATGAGCTAAAAATTAGCATAGAAGCCCATTAGATGGGCTTTGCACATTATGGATTAAATGGCCCATTTGATGGGCCTATTTAAACCCAAATGAGGCCTAATTTTAATGGGATTAATATCTATCCTATATATCCAAAAGGATATAAATATGCCTTTAAAATCAACCACCACATGTAAAAAAACCCCCTTCTAGCGAAACAACTTTCTTCTTCTTTCTTCTTCTCCAAACACCAAAACACCTTACTAGCCACTAGATTTTTGGTAATTTCTAATCTCATAGTTCTTGTGTGGATACTTGGAGGTGTTCCTAGTGATGATCACTATAGTTTATGACAACCTAGGAAGGAGAAAACAAGAATTCAATAGGTTTGCAGTTGAGACAGTATAGAATTATAACCATAGTTTTTAAATTAATTTTCTATTTCAATTCTTCTAATGGCTTTTTTTTCTTTTGTTTGGTATCTATGGAGTTTTATTTTCCACTATGCATGATCTATGGAAACCAACACTCAGTTCTTAATGAAGTATGTCTAATTAAGCCTTAAATATGGTAGTTCTAATATTTATTCCTTCATTCTAAAATGCCTATGTGAATCTCATTCATACTTGCATTTCACTTTAGCCAAAGATTCTCAGAATAGATGCATATTAGAATAATGAGATAAACTCCTTATTATAATATGAGGTGGTGAATCTTCTATTGATCACACAACTACCTTTAAATATCTTAACCTATACCTAATCACCTAGCCACGAATACATCATGGCAATGTAAAAGCATTGAGTCAAAGTATAGTTCTCAATATTTAAGATAACCTTGGTGATCTCAAGTTAGAAGATAGATGCATAATTTATATGATGAGATAGTTTCATCGACATAAATTATGTTTCCATGTGAACATCTCATGTTAGGTCTCTAATGAACTTGTTTCTTAAATAAGCATCCACATGTTATCTCTAAGTATCACCATGCTTATAGCTTGTGAGAAGTACTATTTGACTAGGTCAAAGAGCATAACATATGCTAGTTTATCTGCATTAACAATGTCCCATCTTGTTAATACTACGACAAGGTATAGTTTTGGTATTTCACATTCGTATGCAATAAGAATCTCACATTATGAACACTTTATAATTTCCTCTGTATTGTGAACATACCTAGTACTTTATTACATAGTTTAATATCATATCACACAAATGAGTTAACAAAAGCACTATTGTAATAAAGAATGCCTTTATTATAAACAAATATTTATTATGTACACAAAATATCCCTATTACATAAGAGCTCTAAGGCATGCACTTAATGAGGACTTTGGTCCTAAAATTTTTTTATGCAATTAAATCCTTATTTTTTATACAACATTTTTATTATAACATTGATTATTTAATTGAATTGAAAATCATTTTAGTCTACCTATTACAAATGGAAATATGTAAGATAACTTGTGACACCCCACACTTAGTCTGATTGTCGAATCTCAATAAGAAGTGTCACACAATCTAAACTATTTTTATAAAAATTTGATTTACTTTAAAAAATAACTTTTTCCTTTATGACTTAAAACCTTATCCAAAAATGATTAGCATGAGACCTTAAAAAAGTATACTAAATATAAACCACTTTATAGTTTAAACTATTTAAGAATTATTGTGTTGAAAATTTTATAGTATAACGGCTATAATGGTGACATAATTCCCACTATGAATAGTAACTTATGTTAGAAAACACTTCTATGGTTCATATGTTCTCATACTATAACATATCCATAATTCTCTACCCATATATCATGCCATCTTAGGATCTTATCCACTAAATCATCCATATCAAAAATCCCAATCAAACATAAATTCCATACAGTCTCATATACATATTAGATATCTCAAACATTCTCTATACTCAAACATATATAAGAATACATCCATATATAATCCACACATAATATCAATATATAGTATAATTCTTTATACATATATCTTATGCTCATAGCCCTTTTATCAATACATATGAGTGTCTACCCAAAACTATACATATAATCATAAACATAATATATAATAAATTGAATTAATGGCTTTCTATTTTAAAAGAATCCAAAATCTTCCATTGTTTGTAGGTCCCTCTATCTTACAATGATAAGATCTTATGCATTATTAAAACTAGCAATGCACTAAGCTTTGTAGCTTAGTGGTGTATCCAATAATATTATGCTTATACACATACCCCCATTTATAATACATACCTCACACTAATCTATAACACATGCATAATATACATTTTATACAAGTTGTTAGTTTTTAACCAAAATAAAATCATCACAAGAAATTTATATTATATCCTTTATTATATAACAATTATCATTCATAAGTTTATTTGTACCTTAACTATTTTTTGTTTGCATATAAAATTTCTAATTTGTTATCAAGTGATTTCCAACTATATCTATACTATTATTTAAGTATACCATGACACCAAACATGTAAAGTTTGCTAACTCAGCATAGAATAACTCTTATAATAAGTTTCTTATCTGCTTGATTGTTAGATGTATGCCCTAGAGCTTATGTAATAGGGTTATATTCATATGTTTAAACCTTATGAATTAATGTAAAAAACATTTCTCTTTATATCATGGTACTTTAATATATTGATTATAATTGTTTGCAATGTCTTAAACCATATTATAAATCCCTTGGTATAAAATGAAAGTGTAGAGGAAATCATGAAGTGTTCATGATGTGAGATTATTATTACATGCAAATGTGATATATCTAAATATCCCTAATCATAGTATTAACAAGATGGGACATTATTAATATGAATAGATCAACACATGTTATAATTTTTGATTAGGTCAAGTAGTAGTTCTCATAAGCTACAAGCATAGAGATGCTTGGAGTTAACATGTGGATGCTTACTTGGAAAGTAAGTACATCGGAGACCCACCATGAGATCTTCACATGGATACTTAATCTATGTCAGTAAAAGTATTTCATCATATCAGTGGTGTAAGTATCCTTAGACTTGAGATCACTAGCTATCTTAAATATAGAGTGACATGCTTTGTCTCTAAAGCTTTTACTTCAAATAAGAAGTATACATAGTGAGGTGCTTAGTTATGGCATGATATATTTGAAGATAGGGTAGTAATCAACAAAGGATTTACCACCCTAGATTATAGTGGGGAGTTTATCTTATAGTTCTAATGAGCAATCTTTATTCAGGAATCTTTGGCCAAAGTATAATGCCATGTGTGAATAGGATTCACAAAGAGCATTTTTTGAAAAAAAAAAGGTGAAATTACCATAACAATATGCCCAAGATGTAATTATACATACTTAGTTAAGCTTTGAGTTGACACAAGTCCATACTTTAAACTAGATGGTATAAATGATGGTGAAAGGAGTTTATTGCACCGTAACTATATATAGAAGGGTTAAGTCAAACCATTTGACTTTCTAGTACTTAGGTAGCTATGATGCATGGCTAGATGCCTTTTTTGACTTATACATGAGTTATATATCAATTAATGAATTAATATTGAATGAATAAGATTGAATCTATAGAGTCTTAGTCTAGATTTTTATTGTTTTACCAGGGATAAGGCGATTAGTGTTTGGAGTTGCCACTTGGCTCTACACCAGGACTACTAATCTTTTGCCCAGAAAGGGTTTAAAAACATATCTTATTTATGCCCCAATAATATACCTCCCTTTATGTTCTAACATTTATTAATCCCATATCATTCAAGCATGTATTTTAGTTAAAGAATTCATGTCACCTTTTCACATAGGAAGAATAAATTACAACATTCAGAGTACATAATAAAGCATAAGTGTAAATAAATATCCACAAATTATTTCATTTATTAGTTGTTATTTGACTTGAAAACCACCTATAATTCTATAAGAATAGGTGTAATTGCCTAACTTCTATCTCTAGGAGATTGACCTTTGTTAAAATACATTTTTTATGTAAAGGAAAACTCAAAACCATTTTATTAAAACACTAATTAATTAAATAGAAAACCATTGATGTAAGGTTAAACTTGTTGCATGTAAAATGAGTTATTAAGCTACCTATTACAACCTAAAATAAACATAAGAGATAAAAGGTACAAAACTAAATAAACAAATAAAGAATAAGTTATTTGGTCCCATCTCTACATCGGTAAGTCTGCATGGACTCCATATGGCCTTTGGTCTATGTCCGTGTGGACTATAACATGTTACTAAAGATATGTCCATCAAGACCTTATGTCCAGTAAGAGGGGTCAATCTTACACAACTTAAGGGAAAAAGATTAGTAACACAAAGAGTGGTCCGTGAGGACCTAATAACAACATCAAACTGAATGATAACAATATGTGCAATATAGTTACATGCAATATGAATGTTTATGGAACATGCCTAAATAATGATTATATGTAAAAAGATGTCAAATTGATAATGTAAAAGAGAATATAAATTCATCACAACCATATCTATAAGAACTAGATTTTAGAACATGTGTTTATGTATACTACACTCCTCTTGACAGGGATTTCATGCAAACTGAAAGGCAAAATACACATGCACAAAACATATATCCGTATAGACTACACTCTTTATGAAAAGGAGTTTCTGTGGACCACACAAGAAACACATATTTTTAAAAAAATATGTCCGTGTGGACTATGTACCTCATGAAAGGGAGTACATGTGAACTTATATAGAAAATGCACTTACATAAAATACATATCCGTGTGGACTATATTCCTCATAAAAGAGAGTTCGTTTAGAATACACAATAATTTCATAATATCAATGGCATGCATATTAAGAAGCAAAATGATTATACAACAATGAAAGCACAAATGCAAAATGATAACATGCAAGAGAATATGTTAAAATGGAATATAGAAGATAAGCATAAGACAATTATCAAACATTAGTCTGTATGGACTACATTCTATGCACATATTCAAATAATAGGTCCATGTAGACCTTATCATGCATTAGGATAAGTTCATGCGATTTAAGTGACAATTTTAGAATTATTACATCATCTTAGTGAGTGATGAAATACAATGAAAATAGTACAAAATATTAACCTTCTCCTATAATCAATGTTAGGATTACATAGAATCACCTCACATATTAGTTAATCATAGGAGATCCTTAATTATAGAAACAATGCAAATGGAATGAATGACATAAATGGACTCAGATCTTACTTTCTGATTAGCTTCATGCAATAAAGTAATGGTTCGATTTTAGTAAGAAAGATTCTTTAGCGCGAGCTAAGGACTAGTAATATGAATCCTACTTTAGAGTCACTACTTAGACTCTTAAAACTACGAGTTTTAAGTTCTCTAATTGCTCCTTTTTGGGTTCCCCCCTTTTTTTCCCTCTAGGAAGGTAGTTCTCTATCCAGAAGAGAGGAAGACCTAATTAGATTAGGAGTCAAAGTCCAAATAAGAAGATTGAGTTTTTAAAAGCTTTTTGGTGGTAGGTCCATGCGGACTTTAGTGTCTCAGTCTATGCAGACCTAGGCATTAGGTTTACCCAAGCTATTCATATGCTTTAGGCCTTGTTCTAGGATGAGTTTATTTTACTCCTTGCAGACATAGGATAAAGCTTGTCCAAGTGGACCATGGGCTCTACTATTCTAAGTTGTAATTGGTGTGAACCTAATAGCACCAAGTCCAAGCGAACTTGTATTAAGATGATCTGTGTAGACCAAAGTTTTAAGTTCCTTACCTTGTTGCTTAAGCCTATCTTTGTTTATCATCATATTAGTGTGTGATGTGAAATGCTAAGGCAATAGTGCATATTAAGGTACTTGAGTTAAAGATACTTACCTAAAGTTTATAATTACCTAGTTTAAAGCTACATCAAATACAGATGTCTACCTTTAAATCAAAGTAAACACTAGTTGAATCTGAATTGTATCTTCCCTTTGAAAAAGATTGATATTATGAAGATACACTACACAAAATACTAGTGCTTGCTTATTTTTTGCATGAAGTGAAAATCCAACTAGATCTGAGCAAGCCTTTACTTTTAAAGTTTCTAGGTAGATAATGTTTAAAAGTAAGCTATATCAAATACGAATGCCTACTCACCTTCAAGGAGATCAAAATAATAAACTAAAAAGAACTACACTAAATACTAGTGTTTGCTCACCTTTAAAGGAATTTCAAGATGTTGAAGTTAAAGAAAACTACATCAAATATGGGTGCATGTTTGCCTCTAGGTAAAGATAAGTTATGTTGAATATGAGTGCCTACTCACCTTTAATGGAATTTCAAGATGTTAAAGTTGAAGAAAACTACCTTGAATATGGGTGCCTATTTACCTCTAGGTAAAGATAAGCTACACCGAATATAGGTACCTACTTGCCTTCAAGTTTGCAAGTTGCTAATAGATTGAACCAAATCTAGTGATAAGTTCAAAAGAGTTAATAGAAATGAATCTAGTGATAAGTTTAAAAGGCTAAAAATTGATCGAACTGAATCTAGTGATAAGTTTGGCAAAATGATTTGAACTATATCTAGTGTAAGAACATTAATATCATGCAAGTATATGTGTGACATCATGTGCATATGTGTTATATATGATGTAAATGCATGACTGATGCATGAGTCAAAGGATTATACAGCTGATACATATGAGTGTGCATAACTTATGTGACTAAGAGATGTGCATATGTGAATTGTTATCAATGTAGTGCCTTGTATGGGTAAGTTTATGCTTTAAATACATGACTAAATATGCATATACATGTTACTTATCCTTTGTGTTCCTAAGTTATGTGAGCTATATGATAAATGCTTAGATAAGATGCTTATGAATGATAATACATACATGCTTACACTAATGCATGAATGTTTTATACCTAATTCTTTTTAATAATACAAGTATATATATGTTGTGTGCTTAAAGTATATGACTAATATTGGATGCATTGATGCCTACTTAATGTAGGTTTGTGAATGAGCTGATACATGTGCAAATGTATAAATGTGTCTAGTGATTAGATGTGGTGGCTTAGTTTTCTCTTGAATGAATATATGAACTCTATCCTATCTTCGATAAATAAGCATGGAAACATAAAGGTGGTGAATGAGATGACTCTAGTGAATGAATGAATGATATATACATTAATTCCTAATCTTTTCTAAATGAAAGAATATGGCAAGGTATGTTTTTAAATGAGTAATACATGAATAATACATTTTTTTTATGAATGTAGTGATGCATGTGTTTTTATTTATTTTCTTCTAAATGAATGAAGAACATGAATGAATGATGAATACATTTACAAGTAGCTATATGATGGATATAACCTTTTTCTATATGAGTAAATAAATGAATTGCCCTTTATGATGGATGAATAGTGAAGGCAGATGTATATTGAATGATGAATGCATGAATAAATCTTTTCTTATCATGGATGCATGAAAAAGGCAAATGTATGATAGATATCTTCTTCCTACATGAGTGAATGAATGAATCGCCTATTATGATGGATGAATGGTAAAGGCAAATGTATGTTAAATGATGAATGCATTTTTTTTCTTGTGATAAATGAATGAATCTTCTTCTTATAGTGGATGCGAGATGAAGGCAAATGTATGTGTAGGAAAAAGGATGTATGAATGAATATGAGTGCGTAAATTTATGATTATTATTGAGATCACTCTCCTCTTAGACTCACCATAGGAAACTCTATTTGAAGGTGTGAAGTGGTAGGTTGAATGAGATGTCTTATGAGAAAACTCAATTTAAAGTGCTAAGTGGTAGGCTGAATGAGATGTCTTGTAAGGAAATAGGTTAATTTAAGGTGATGAAAAGGTTAAGAAAGGTGTAGAGAAGTAGGTTAAGTTAAGGTGGATGGTGGTAAAGCTAAGGTTTAGGCAAAATGCTAATTTGATGTGGCGAGCATTTAAGTATGTATGGCTACAGAATGAATAATTATGATGAACAAGTGATAGAGCATGCAAATGTATGTGATTGCAAAGTATGGTACCCTTGTTATTAGCTAGTCTAAAGATTTTCCAACTAAAAAGTTCCTCTCTACCTTTAATTGTTACCTAGACTGCCCTTTTTAGGCTTTTTTTCATCTAGCGAGGTATGATATAATTTTTGCCTAAGCCACCCTTTGAGAGTTTTTAACTTAGTGAGCTTTTTCTTTTCTCTCTTTTTTTATTTAGCTTATCCATATTTAGTTAAGGCCAGGGATCTAATCCTACTATCTGTGATTAATTAGAACTAGACTTGCACCTTTTAAAATGGTTGGATGCATTTTGAAGCTCTTATCATGGGAGATTGTTGGAGCTTTTCATATCAATAAGTGGCTCATTATGGGTGCCTACTTCATGCCCCCTAGTGTTTTAAATCCTTTTGCTTTGACTGTATATTGAATGTCATCCTTTTAACGTTTTTGAGTACTGCATTGATGATATCTATATTATTAGCCAGTCCGAAGATTTTTTGACTAAATATTTTCTCTCAAATTTTCTCTAACTTTTTCCTAGGCTCCTGGTCTTGATTGATTGGCCTAACAAGAATCATAAAACTTATTTTTTTTCTTTTTGAATGAAGGCAACCATAGTTGAAAAATGAATGCTCAATTGTTTAAGGCTTAATATAATTCCTTTTACTCTTATAGGCTTTAGACATTTAGAGACTTCTGACCTTTTGATTTTTATATGAGCAAAAATCAAAAAAAAATATTTGACGTTTAGAATGGTTCTTAGGTTTTGAAGAAACTAATTAAATAGAACTCATTTTGGAACTTTGATGCTTTAATTTTTTTAGAGCCTACTGAACTTATACATCTCTTAAGATAAAAAAAAAAGCATTCATTTAGGTTTAGTTGCCCCTAATTTTTTTATTTCTTTTTATCTCTCATCTCACATTCAAGGATCTTTCGCATGCCTTATAAGGGAAGATTAAGTCTTAAGCTTTAAAATTATGTGCAGTAATGGTGAGCCATTATTAAGAGGATCATGAACTATTTGTGATACATATGGACTAAGCTAATAATGCTTGTTCCTTTTTTTAAATCTCTCAACTTACTTTTAAGTGTACCATGTTGTGCAATGAATAAGGTGAATGTAGATGCTTATGAAAAGCCCAAACAATGCTTTATTAAACATTATTTGTTCCAACATAAAGGAAAGAAACAACTAAAAAAGAAATAAAAGATAGTCTATTCTATTTTTATTAGATCTTTCCATATCATTGATTAGCATGATCTTGTAATTGGTTAATAGTTGGCATATAAGGTGGTAGACCAAATGTCAAGAAGAGAAAACCTCACTTTTTAGAGAATTAAGGGATGATAGTGAGGTCTAGTGATGGATGATCTTCATAATTAGGTATCACACCATAGTCTATGAGGTCTTGGATGGCTTGATGGAGAGCTTTGTAGTTATCAGTCAGGTGACAAGTCTTTTAGTGATAACACAATATAGGTCATGGCAATGGTTAGGTGGAAATGGTGAAGATTGATGTTTAGGTGTTAAGGGTTAAAGGATTTTTTTCTTTCAATATGTTAAGGGTCGAAGGATTTTTTTTTCTTTCAATTCCTTAAACATAATGGACCAGGGCTTATTCAAATGGGTAAATCTATAAGGAATCTTTCTTAGCCCCGTTGCTTGGTTATTGCTTGCCCCCATGGTCAAATTCATGCCTGTCAGGTTCTCTAGAGCACCTTATTATCGCACTTCTCAAATCTTTTCTTTTATAAACATTATTATCCTTCATTCTAGTGCTACCATTGCATTATTCATCATGCCTCTAGTTAACAACTAACTTTCACCTCTAGCTTTGGGTTTGGTTGCCATTTTTTATGGTGAAAAGTGTTAAAAGAAAGAAAGGGGTGAGTATTTTCCATTGAAGAGTGTAAGTGAAGGATAATCCATGTAGTCAACATGATATGTATGGTTAATATGATAAGACGCATGTTTCAAGCATTATGATGTTATGTACGCTATACCCTAATTATGATGTAGAGGCAATACGGAATGCATAGGGATATTAGTGAGGTTTAAATGTTACTCTTATTAAAGTGATACAAGGTGGATAGTAATACATGTATGGATGATGCATGATTAAGCCTAAATAGTATGCATGGAAGCATGAAGTCATAGGATGGTGTTATACTTGTACAACATATGTTTAGTTGATATATGAAAGAGGGCCTATAACTCTAGTATATGTGGCTTCTAATGCTAATGTTATGCATGATTTTTATAGACACCTAATGTTATGTATGATTCCAGGTGATGCCTATTAAACATTGATCCATCTTTTAAAAGGAAGCTAAAGTTGATCTGCTTTACAATATGTGATCTAGGATTTTCCCTTTTCTATGTTAAAGTTAAAATGTATTTATATAACCATTTAAAAGTAAATCCATTGTCTTATTTTATTAAAGGAAAAGTAATTAAAAAATTACAAAAGCTCACAACAAACTAAAAAGAAAAAAAAAGGAATAAGATTAAATGGGGGAGTTTCAAGCTTTTAAATTATGTATCTGCTTGGCATCAATGAGATTTTAGATGGCATGATATAGAAAGGTGCACTTGTTGCGAGATGGTCTGTCACTTGATGATAATCACAATATAGATCAAACTTATTATTAGATGGAGGAGGATCAATCTGTGACTTATGTGTTAATTGCTACAATTTTTCTTCTTTTATGAGCTTATTTAAGTAATAAGATAGAGGTTTGCCTAATTTAAAGGACTAGTAAGTCCTAACCATGTTGACATTAGTGACTTCGCTTGAACTATTATTTTGATGGGTAGGTTCCCTATTCTTTTTGAATCCTTTATTCTAAAGTGATAGTTCAAGATTAACAGCTATGTCCTTAAGTCATTCCCATGTTATAATGCCTTTAGCATACAGCCCATCATTCATGTAGCTATTAGCATTTTTTATGAACATCTTAATCTAGTTGGTATCGTTAGGGTTGTTTCTCATTTTAGGTACCTTGGCCCTCTAACGTTCTAAGTATTCTAAAAAGGGTTTGTTAGGTTTTTAGCGTACCAATTCCAAGTCTTTGAGGGTCA
Organism: Hura crepitans; assembly: GCA_948208565.1. NCBI lineage: Eukaryota > Viridiplantae > Streptophyta > Magnoliopsida > Malpighiales > Euphorbiaceae > Hura > Hura crepitans. The sequence goes on from CANXYI011037676.1 coordinate 16,515, forward strand.
CCTTAATGGTTGCATAACTTGAGTATTATTTGTTAAATGCATGGGCCAAATCATTCTAGTTCATTTTAACCTTCTTTTCCAAGTTGTGGTATCAATCTAGGACTTGCCCAATTAAAGACATACTAAATAAGCTTACTATTTGTGCTTCTGATAGATAGGTCGGCCTTATAGCTACTGCATACTATCATGTCAAAAGTACCAATGAACTTACTTAAATTATGTATTTTTAACTTATGGGGCATGGCATGATTAGGCTTTAAGCTGATACCTTTTAGGTTGATTTCTTTGCCCTCGGTCACTAGATAACTCATGGCTTCTAGTTTCTCATTGGGTTCTTTGATAAGATCCTCTTTATAATACTTAGGTGGTGAAACCTTATTTTAATTAGGCTTAGCTAGCCATATCTTTTCATTGAAAACTTGGTCATATTTTCACTAGATGTTTCATTCTTACCACTGTTAGCAATAGAAGGTTGGCTTTTATCTCACTAGGCATACATACTTGATAGTACATTAGACATAGTGGCCATTATTCTCTTCTCCATATCTTAAAGGATCTCAGTTAGCATGGCTTTTGTCCCTTCTTCATCTCTAGGCATGATTACTTATTTTTAGTTGGTTGAAGATAGATTAATTGTGGCTGCAAAATAGACGGTTAGTCATGGTGCACGAGTTATCTAAGATGATGCATGATATATAACATGTGCTTTATGATGTGTGCATATGTGTAGATGCATGGTATGGATAGTTAATGTTTGAGTGAGATCACAAGATGCATGATTAAGAAGGCTATGAACTTTTACAAGGTAACCTTTGATGCTTGGTTAGTGTGCCATGTGCTAATGTGAAGTGTGCATAAGTTTACATAAAGTGTGTTTACAATGCATGAGTACTAGGATGGAAATATAAAAGTTTATGAGATACATATGGTACATAAAAATAAGAAAGATATAAAGTTTATGTCATGAAATAGATACAATGTTAGGTACATAAGGACAAAATGGATACAAGTTAGGATGTATAAGGTCAAACACAAGCAATAAGTCTTCTAACCTTATTACTCCCACACATATGGTCTTAGTAATTCTTCCTAGGTGGGCTTGCCTAGGCATCATCTAAGGATGCATAAGTTTGATTATGGGTCTAATTAGGCCCAATAACCTCTCATATTTAAAGCGTATGCAAAAATAATGGCCTATAACATTTAAGTCTTATTTGAGGTGAAATTAGGTTGGGCCTATTCTAGATAAAAGGCATAATGGGTTTGGCATCACTTTAATTAAGGTTAAATGTAATAGGCCCATATCAAAATGTAATTGTAAACTCTTAAGGTAATGCCAAATAGGGGAATTTGCTACGTTTAACTCTATGGGCTCATAGCCTAGTCTGAAAAGGCTTTATGGTTCCCATAAATAGAGGTCACTGTAACGCCCTAAAAATCTCAATATTTATGAATAATACTTTTCTTGGGATGCAGTAAAGCCATCAGAAGAATGTATTAATCATAAAATAATTTTAGGCAAAGTTTGAGATCAATCAGAGGTCATTAAAATGGTTATAAGCAATAAGAAAATTTTTACAGTAGTGTATTAGGAATAGTACAAAGACAAAGCTGAACTGTAAATTAATTTCAAAGTTTCTCAAAAAATTGTAAAACTTATATAACCTAATAATAAAAAATTTTAATAAGTCTAATGGCATTGAAATTGAAATTTTTGGATATCAAGAAATAATTTTTCAAATATTAGGTAACATAAAAAATAGTGCTTTTTAATTAGATTTTTTGCATTTTTTAAGCCTTGATTTTTAGAGGAATTTGGGGAATAATTGAAGTGAAATTATGAAATAAAAATGGCTATTAATTGGGCTCAAGAAGAGAAGGAAAAATAGGAGGAAATGCAAAAATATTACATTTTGGTGAGGGATATAAATAATCAACTTAAAAATTAAAAAGTCAAAAAATAAAACTCCTTGCCTCTCTCCTCCTCCACTGAGCCAACGACAACAATGCTTCCTCTCCTCCATTTTTAATCTCTTCTTCCTTCCATTAGATCTCAAATCTCCCTACTAAAATGAAACCAAATAGCCTCTATGCCCTAAGACACCTTTAGGAAGTGGAATTTCGAAAAGAGGATGCTTGGAATTGTCTGTTTTGCTATCTCATGAATAGTAACCTACTTTTGTTCAAGTAAGGATTTATGACTTCTACTATTTTTCCTAGATACTATGGGTGCCCAAGAGAGGATATATGGTCTTAGTTAATTTTTGAATAATTCTTTTATTTAAGTTAAGGGTTTTCATATCGAATCATGATAAGGGTATGCCAAAGGCTTAGATGAGTCTTAGGGTTTCCTCTCAACTATTTCAATATGTGTAATCAAAATAAAATGAGAATTTTCATTGATAACCTTAAACTCCATATTAGGCAAAATATACAATAAATGCTTGATTTTCAGTTATGCCATTAATGACATACAATTAATGGGTTGTATGGTTTATTATAATTATTTTAAATTATTTAGGAAAATGAGATTGGATTAAAATCAAATAGAGGAGAAAAATGAGCATAATGTGGCATAATGTACCTAATATGCAGCAAAATATGGCTAAAAAAGCTAAATGTTATGGCTAAGGCTAAAAAGGCTTAAAATGGATTTAATTCATTTGTTTAGCATAACTATGTACTAAAAAAAGTGATAGAATACATTAGAATTGATAAGTGTCAAAATGTGCATGTTTGGTTCAAATGATATAATATGGAAAAATGACCAAATTGTGCATAAGTGAGTGTAATCTCATATTTACATGTAAAATCAATATGTTTGCTTAATGTACAAAATGTATTTGCAACATATGGCCTCTTATGAATATGGGCTGAATGGTTTAAGTGTCTTTTTAGAGGTTTTTAATCTTGAGTGCTAAATATGATATACTAGCTTGAATGGCCCTAATATGTGCACTTAGGAAAATCACTAAAGCTTTAAGGAATGTAATAAGTATCTTTCTTTGCTTATGATTGTTATGAGCTATTTGAGGCTTTGATATAAGGTTGGTTGAATGGTTTAGAAAGCAAATATTGTATATGTGTGCTAACATGAGCCAATTAAAAAGAAATGAATGTGAGGGCTTAATGACTGAAATTACCACATGGGATGAGGGCTTAAAATTGTTGTTGCCCTAAGCTCTAAATGTGTTGGTGTATGTATTGGAATATGGTTATGTGGTTTATTTCATGATAAGCACTAAATAATGTCTATATGAACATGATAGTCGAATGCCCTATAATGGGGGATACATATGATACTTTATGAATTATGAGTCTATTAATGCATACATGTTTTATTCATCACATTTGAATATGAAGATGATTATTAGCATGAAAGAAATGAAGTTTAGGACCTAAAATTTTCTTAAAATTGGAATGAGCTTAAAAAGGGTCCTTGAAAGCACATTATGCCATATAATGAGAATTTAAGGCAAATAAAAGCATAAATTGACTTAAATGGATTTATGGCCTTAATTTGAGTCTGTATGTGCATAATACATGCTAAAAATCCATAAATGAGATGGATGTTGTGATTATGTGTGCATATGTCACAAATAAGGCATAATGTCTGTTGAAATGGGCATAACTGCTAAAAATGATGTTTTCAATGGAAATAAATAGTTTTAGTCATTCAATGGCTCAAATATGTTTGCTAAAAGATATGTAAGCTTATTTAATAAAGTGAAACTATAAATAATGGTTTTTAGCCCATGAGATGCAATAACCTAGAAAACAGATAAGTTAACTAGTTAGCTAGGGGATATAGTAGCTAAAAAGTCAAAAATGTGGGCCACTATATGAGTTATGATCTCGTTATCCATAGGTTTAGGGTTATTCCCATAGGCATAAGTCAAAATAATAAGGCAAGTAACATAATCAACATATAATACATGTTATGACATATAAGTGCATGTATGATTTTAAAAATGGCTCAATTCGATAAATGGTTAGTTGGATATGCTATTTTGCTATACATGTATGACATAGATAGCAACATGCATGCTATCTGTCAATTTGTTCATTAGTAAGGCATATTACCATTTGCATGAATAAGATACTATATGTAATTGATTTATGCATTAAGTAAAAGAGTTATGCATTTAAGTGAATGATATGGAAGTCATTATACATGGTGTGTGTTTTAGACATGAATATGTCTAACATTGTATATTAGAGTATTGTGAACTATTTTATACATGTAAATGGATTACATAAACATATGGTTCATTGATAATACTTATAGGCACATGTTATTTCGATTACACCACTAAGCATTAGCATAGCGCATCATTTATTTATGATGTGTAGGTAAGATGACTATATTCTGATACTTGAGGCCTTAAGATATCAAGATCTATCAAGAGAAGGCTTTATTTCGGTAAATACTATTTATATGAACAGTTGTGTTGTATAGGATGCACTCAAATGTATGTTGTGAGGGAATGGGCCTAAAGTTGTAATTAAATGTAACTAAAGGTTTCTTTTTGGATTTTAAAATGTGTAAACCTTATTATACTGAGAAATTACATGTTATGTTGTACGATATCTCTTTCTAAGGTTAAGATATCTTGTGTTTGTGTTAAGTGTTCTGGAGTCATTAGAGGATCACATTGTATTGGTACAAGTGTGTGAATGAGTTATAGAAGTGCATTTTTAAGTGCAAGTTGCTATTCAAAATTTGGGATAATGCCCGGTACAACCGTTATGCTATAAAAATTTTGTCATGAGGATTCCAAGTTTTGAATATGTAACACAGTTTGAAAAAGGTTTTGAAAACCTATATTTTCGTAGATTATATTTTAATAAGAAACTTTTATAACAAGTAAATAGGTAGATGAGTTAAGATATCTCGTTATGCATGCAAACTTTAGTCAGGCTTGATGATCGGTCAGTGTCTAAATAATGTAATGTCTAAATATCTCGAGTTCATATATAGTACCTCAAAATTTTTAATTATCATAATTGAGCAAATCAAAAGAATTTTTTTAGAAAGAAAAGATAAATCATGGCTCAAAAATAAAGTTAACAATTCGATTAAGGATTAATCAATGAGGAGTAAATATGGCAACTTAAATGTTATTAAATTTAATTTATAATGTTTTGTTAGTGTTTGGAATGCTCGAGATTATTATTTCCTAATATTTTAATATTAAAAAAGGAATTACATATAATGGGATTGGAATTTTAATTGGGTTCAAACCAATTATGAAATTCAAAAGAACGGAATATATATACATACATAAATATGAAAAATAAAAGGTGTTAATATATATTAAATAAAAGGAATAGGGAGTAAAAAGGAAGTTAGCAAGTTACTTAGTGGCTGCAATTTAAAAAAAGAAAAAGAAAAAAGAAAAGAAGTTAGAAAGGAGAAAGTAAAAATAAAAAAAATGGGCATCAAAAAAAGGGAAAAAATAAGAAAGAAAAAGAAAGAAAGGTAAGAGGGCAAAAACAATTAGAAAAAAGGGGTTAGAGAATGAGAAATAGAGAATTAAATAAGATTGGAATTAGACATTATGAAGAAGAAGATATAAGAGAAAAAGGGGCGAAGTTGTTAGATCGTGAAGAGGGGGTTGAAATTTTAGTAGATGGTGAAGTAGATTGCCAATAGCAAGAACTGAGAGGCCAAGTTTCAATTTTGTTATAAAATTAATAACACTATGTTGTATTTGGGGGCTATAATAAGGTGAAGGCATGGTGTGATAGTGATCACAAAACTACTATAGTTGTGGGCTATTATGTGTAAACAGAATGTTGTTACAACATTTGTAGTAGTATATGGTGTTACTTGTGAGATGTTTTAAGGGCAATAGAGGTGTGGCTATAGAAACAAAATTTTAGAGAAAAGGTTAGCTTGTAGAGCTAAAATTCTATCGATGAAAACAATAAAGAAAAACAAAAGAAAGAAAAGAGATGGCAAAAATGAAGGGGAGCCACTACTACTAAATTATTGAGTAGATGGAAATTTTGGACCAAGTTACTACTACAGAAGAGAATTTCTACAGTAAGTGGTAGATGATTTTAAGGCTAGTTTTAGAGAATTGTAACAATAGTAGAGCATAGCTTATGTAGCTATAATTATAGAGATGAGCAAATTTTAGAGAATTTCTACTAGCTTACAGAGCTATTGAATTGGTAATACAGCAGCTAGAATTATGTAGTGGCAAAAGATGTCTTCTCTATAGTAGCAAGAGGTAGAAAATTGCTGCTATTTTGCAATAGAATTTTAGCAGCTCGATGGTGCCTTTACAGTAGTGATTTCTATAGCAAGAAAAGCGTCCAAGAATAAGAGTTTTTTAGACCTTGCTACTATAATTTTTTCCAGTGAAAACAACAAGAATTTGTTGAAAATAAAGAGCTATTTTGGGTCCTAAAGTAGCAAAAAATGTAGTTTTTGTTGCTATAAATTTTAGGCAATATGAAAGGGCTTTTAGATGAGGCAAAAGGAAAAGAGAAAGGGGTTGTTTCAAAGGAATTGAGGTAAGTATCCAAGTTTAATGTGTTGTAATTAAGTAAATTATATGTTTTTAACATATTAAGTGTGGGTAGTTCCATGCTAAACAATCTAAACTAAATATGTATGTGTGTATGTGGCTTTAATGTGATATTGCATATGGCATGTTTATTATTTACAAGCATATGTAGAGATGAAATAACCATATATATATATATATATATATTATGAATTTGGGAGTAATTTTAGTACATAGTTTGGAGGTTATATAGACATGCATGTTTATAACTTAGATACACTTATGTAAGGAATTCAATTAATATGAAATTATAACTTAGATATGCTATAATTGTATGACATAAAAAGCATAATCACTCTAGAGAGAAGAAATAAAACAATATTATTCGATTTAGTTATTTATTGCCTAAACCATAGTAATTAATAGTTATTTTTAAGCTAAATTAAGATTGTTACACTAAAATACATTAATTATAGTGTGACACTGCCTATTGGATTCCTGAAGAAACCTAATAAGCAATGCACTTCTTGGTAGGTCATCTATCCTGAAATTTTCGCCTATGTTTATTCATTTAACTTTTACTTATACTATACTAGACAACTCTGTCTGATACCAAACTTAGTCTAGTCAATTTCTGTAGTCCATTTAAGATTATATTATCCTATTCAGGCTATTTTAGAAGGATTTCAACACAGCCCAATATTTCCTAAAAATTTGGCAGCATAACGGCTGCCCGAATTACTATCCCAAAATTCTTTTCTACCTATAAACACTTCTATGGCATATATCACATCATTTATCACACAATAATCACAGGCCTCAGGCCACAATGAAAAATACAAAGAGTCTTAGGCTCACAAGCATCATCATAGAGCACATATTCATAAAAGAAACCATCACATGAATAATTACAACACAATCTATTATAAATAAATAGTACTCTATTTTCCTTATATACCTAAGTACATAGAGTGCAAAATCTACTCATTATACATGATTAACCTTCTCAATATGACCTCTGAACTCCGCTACATGCTTCACAAGGTGACATCCCTATTTTGGGTACCTACACACTGAAATAGGCGCGTTGTGTATAAAAATATTCAGTGGTGAATTCAACCATTAAAAACATGTCCACAGTTAAACCATGCATTATACCCATATTTTCATCTTATACTGATATCCCAAGTTTAATTTGTAACTCTAGCATGCAAAATTATAGTTTTATCCTTAGGGTGTTTCTGTCTGTAATTATCTAATTAATTATTACAAGCCATATAATTTATGTGTTGAGTTATTATTACTCATTTGATGCACAAACTACACTATTTTAAGTCTTCATTAACTACCAGTGGAAAATTACTAGAATGCCCCAATCTTATGTCTCATAGTCATATGTGGATTTATTAATCTTATTTAATTATTTTAACTAGCCCAACTCAGGAGACATCCTTGATAAACACTAGATCTAAAGGGAAAATAAATTGGTGCAGTAGTCCTCATTCTAGACCTACATTGCTACACCAACATATGTCACATAATAGAGATCAACCCGTAGCCTCTCTAGCCATAAATAAATAACATCAATCTATGTGACATAATGGAGATTAGCCTATTGGCCTCCTAAGCCACAAATAAAATCTCAGCATCTATGTGACATAATAGAGATCAGCCCGTAGGCCTCCCCAGCTACAATTAATCATCATTAAGAATGTGACAAAATGAAGGTCAACCTATAGGCCTCCCTAGCCACAAAGAATCTCAACAATTGTGTGACATAATGGAGATTAGCCTATAAGCCTCTCCAGCCACATTGAGTATCATTGTCTCAACATTAGACAACTAGCAGCTGCTAAAGCCCTAAGTTGACTAGTCAACCCATCTAGTGGGTGTCTAACAAATGGGCTAAGTAGCTCATTTTAAGTCTTTTTATTGACTAATAGTGTTCTTATAATATTTAAGTTGCAATAACAAACAGTTATAAATTTTATTACACAGTTTATTTTTCAGCCAATCTTATAGAGCCACATTTTGGCTCTGTCGGGTAAAATCCCCAAAATAATTTTAAGTTCTATTGTTACCAATATACAAGGTTTAATATATCTCAATTTATCATAAAATTATTTCTCATGAATTTAACATTTTCTGTGCAGTGACATTTTTGGTTGAGGTATAGGTCAACTAGACAATTATAAGTCATTTTGACTACTTTTTAAGGTTCATTTCTAGGACCATCTTAGGTGAAATTTCAGTGCATTTTTCAACCCTAATTACATCAACTTCATAGGCCCTAAGCCAACAAATTCTAGGCCATTCACAAGGCCAAAACATAGGCTCAATTGTTATTATACACAATCATACATAATAGCCTTCAAAGGCACAATTTTAGGCATATTACAAAATCTCAAGTTATAGCCCCTTAAGGGCACATTACTTCCCATTTTTCATACATTAATTCAACCCAATTTTAGCTTCATTTTACATGTCAATTCTTAACCACATTACTTGTCATTTTATGTATACATGTTACTCTTGTTCATACAAAAGAAATTAAGCTAATCATGTTCACATAATCATGCATTAGTACATATAACCTTATACACATATTATCCCTATTTTCATACCATCTCTTTTAGCTAGTTTTTTGGTACAACTAGTCAAAAGCCTTAGTTATGCATTCCTATAGTGTTCCTTTTCCTTTACCCATTAATCAATAGTTTAGTTACACTTACATACATACCTTGATCATTTCATGCCATTCAAGTAGCCAAAAGCCTATCATATACATCGTCCACCACTAGCTTTACATACTTTCATGCATAATTCAACTCATTTCATGCCATGCCAATTACTCATGCATTATAAGTCTAAGGCACATGTAAATTCTAGCCTTGAACACCACCTAAGGCCACACAAAATAAGGCACACACATTCACATTCAAACACAAACTCTCGGCCACACTTGCAACTCATACCAATTATGCATATTTCCATAAATCCATAAGGAATACTATTACATGTCCTTGACAAAGCCATTAATCTATACATTAAGCATCCAAAGTACATTTTATTACACTTATATACCTCTAGGCCAAACTAAGACTTGAGACTAAGATTTCTTCTTTTCATTAATTAACCATTCCATACACATATCCTTATGCCATAGACTACCATTACACAAAGGAAAAGCCTATGCAAGCAAATTTAAACACTTTAACTATTCTTGAACTCAAGGTACAACTATTAAAATTTAAAAGACATAGAGTGAATGAAGGAATTCACTTACCTCCTTCACTTGAAGATGCCATTTCCACTATTTCAAGGTTGCCATCCTTTATTTCCAGCCCTTATGGTGTCTTCTCTCTTGGTTGTCAAGCCTTTTCTTACTTTACTTCACCTCAAACCAAGGTCACACACACCCTCATAAATGTTAGGCACCCCAAGGGATCATTTCTGGCCATGAAAACTCAAGAAAAACTAAGCAAAAGCCATGAAAGCTCACCTTTTTCCCTTGTTTAATTGCTTCTAACCCTAGGACATTCGATGATTTTTAATTTCTCCATGAAAGCTCCTTTTGCTAAAATTCTTTTTCTGTTAGTCTTTTAACATCCTAAAGAAAATTTAGAAACAACAATAACAAATTTTGGTTAAGGGATAACAAAGATATGGCTAGAGAAAGTGGGGGATGGCATTTAAGTTTTTTTCTAGGCAGTCTAAACCATGAAATTTTAAAGAATTCTTTCTCCTAATTGAGAGCTCCTTTCCCTTTGATTCTTTTTCCCATAGTCCA
>CANXYI011037775.1:0-10594 GCA_948208565.1 Hura crepitans
TAATCAAATAATGGTATAATTTAAGGCTATTTTAACTCTTTTAGGCTTAACATGGCCCAGTTTCTAGAAATCCTAATTCTAGATTTCTATACACACCAATTAGGCTCTAAGTCCAACTGCATAGTCTTTCTTTTTAATTAATCTTTTAATGATATAGCATATCATTAAACCATTCAAACTCTTTGAATCTCCTCACATGCATTTTTGTGTGTGACCCTATAGGTTTTCGAAGCACGTTGGTAGTACATAGAGAATTAAAGTCTTAGTCCAACTAGGACTCTTATGGTTCAATCCAATTGAGCCTATGATTAATTTCCAATTAATAATTCACTTATGTACAAGTCTTGAAAGGTATCTAGTGACACATCAAGACTACCTAAGTGTTAAAAAGTTAAGTAGTTTAACTTAACCTTTCGATATCTAGTTACCGTGCAGTTTGTCTTTTCACAACACTTTATCTCATTTAGGTTTGAGTATGGACTTTTGTCAACTCCATGCTTAATTAAGTTTGTCTAATTAATCCTTAAACATATTAGTTCTAATATTTGTGTCTTTATTCCCAAAATTCCCTTGTGAGTCTTATTTACATTTGCTTTTCACTTTGACTAAAGATTCCCAGAATAAAAACATATTAGAAAAATTAGATAAACTTTCCATTATAATCTGGGGTGGTGAATCCTCTATTGAACACTCAACTAGCTTTAAATATCTTGAACTATACCTAATCACCTAGCTATGTATACATCGTGGTAATGTAAAGGTACCAAAGTCAAAGCATAACTCTTGATACTTAAGATAACCTTAGTGAACTCAAGTCAGAAGATACTTGAACAACTAATATGATGAGATGGTTTCAATGACAAAGATTATGTATCCATGTGAACATCTCAAATTAGGCCTCTAATGGACTTGTTTCTCAAACAAGCATCCATATGTTAACTTTAAGCATCACCATGCTTACAGCTTTTGAGAACTACTGTTTGATTAGGTTAAAGAGTATAAAATGTGCTAGTTTATCCGTATTAACAATGTCTATCTTGTTAATACTATGACTAGGGATAGTTTGGTATTTCACATTTGCATGTAATAAGAATCTCACATCATGAACTCTTCATGATTTCCTTTGCACTATGAAAGAATACAAGGGGCTTTATTACATAGTTTAAGATCAAATATCAAAACGAATTAACATAAGCACTTATGTAATACATAAAATATTGCTATTACATGCGTACTTTAAAGCATGCAACTAACAATCTCCCATTTGCACTAGAGCCTATAACTAACGTATCTAATACTCATATTATTTACATGGAGATCAAATTTATTTTGTGATAGTGCCTTAGTAAGAGGACTAATGATATTTTAATTGATAAAGACCCTTTCAATCTTTGCATCTTGCTTATTAACTATCTCTCGAGTAAGGTGGTAATGCTTGAGCACATACTTGGATCATTAATGAGACCGTGGTTCCTTTGCCTATGTAATGGCTCCATTGTTGTCATAGTATAGAGTTAGTGGGTCAAAAACAAAAAGAACCACTCCTAATTTAGTGATGAACTTCTTAATCCATAGTATTTCGTTAGTTGCATTGAAAGCTGCAATGTACTCTACTTCGATAGTCAAGTCTTCAATTCTATCTTGTTTGGTAGAGTTTGGAACTCTGCCAACTAACTACACCTCTTACAAATAAGAATACGTAACTTGACTGGGATTTGCAGTCATCTTTGTCAGATTGAAAGCTAGTATCTATATACCCACTAACTTGTAAATCCCCTTCTCCATATACCAAGAATACATCTTTAGTCCTTTTTAAGTAATTAAGGATGTTCTTGATAGCCACCTAATATCCTTTTCATAATCAAGTTGGAATCTACTCGTGACACTCAGAGCAAATGCTATATCAAGTCTAATACATAACATAGCATACATAATAGATCCAATAATAGATGCATATGGGACCCTACTCATGCATTCACTCTCCTCCTATGTTTAAGGACATATAGACTTAGAAAGAATCTTCCCATGTGACATAAGAATGAATCTTTGCTTAGATAGATCCATGCTAAACCTCTTTAGTATCTTATTTATATATGTAGACTATAAAAGGTCGATCAACCTTGGATAGATCTCTATAGATCCTTATCCCTAGTATGTAGGTTGCTTCACCAAGGACTTTCATAGAGAATTTCTTTGACAGCCAAATTCTAACTGATTAAAGGATTGAGACATCACTTCCCATAAGTAATATGCCATCTATGTATAGCACTAAGAAGACAACTACACTTCCACTACACTTTTTGTAAACACAAGGTCCATTCAAATTCTATGAGAAACCAAACTCTATGATTGTTTCATCAAATTAGATGTTCCAACTCCTAGATTTTGCTTTGGTTTATAAATGGACCTTTAAAGCTTGCTATTATCTATGGACGTGAATCCCTTAGGCCGTGTCATGTACACCTCCTCTAATAGATTTCTATTGAGGAAGCTGTCTTCACATCCATATGCTAAATCTCATAATTATAATGAGTGATAATAGAAAGAAGAATCCTAATAGATTTAAGTTTGGATTCTAGAAAATATGTTTCATCAAAGTCAATTCCTTGCCTTTAATGATAACTATTTGCTACCAACCTTGCTTTATAGGTAACAACCTTCCCTTCCATCCTGATTTTCTTTTTAAAGATCCATTTGCATCCAATGGGTTTTATCCATTTAGGTGCATCAACCAAAGTCCATACTTGGTTGTCATACATAGAATCCTTTTTGGATTGTATGGTTTTAAGCCATAATTATAACTTTAAACTCTTTAAAACCTCCTTATAGCTTAAAGACTCATCCACTTCTACTACATTTTACTACATTTAGGTTAATATTTTCACTTATGAGAAATATTTATCTTTTAAAAGTAGTACGAACTCTAGTAGAACATCTAGGAACTTATGTTACCATGAGTTTTGCTATTACATCATTATCATGTGTAATAAACTTGGGACAAACTGGTTGATTTACCTTTATTTATGGATCTTGAACTTTATCAAGTTTGATTATACTCCCACTGTTTTTCTTTAAAAGAAACTTTTTCTCTAGGAAGGTAGCATACTTTGAAATAAATACCTTTTGTTCTAAAGTGTTACAAAAATAATATCTAAATGACTCTTTTGGATATCCCACAAATAAGCACTTATCAAATTTGGCATCAAGCTTATCTGATAAATTCTTTTCACATAAGTTGGCAACCCCATACTTTTAAATGTGAAAGAATTAGTTTCTTGTTCTACCATATCTCATAAGGTGTCACATCAACCAATTTTGATAGAACCTTATTTAAGAGATAAGTAGTAGTTTTCAATGCATAACCCTAAAATGACTTAGGTAGAGTTGAAAAGCTCATCATTAATTGAACTATGTCTAACAGGGTTCGATTTCCCTTTTCAGATACACCATTATGCTATGGTGTATATGGAGGAATCCATTAAGATAATATCCCATTATCTCTAAGATAACTCTAAAATTCTTGACTTAAGTATTCTCTACCTTGATCTAATTAAAGTGTTTTAATACTTCTATCAAGTTATTTCTCAACTTCATTTTTGAATTTTTTTGATTTGTATTTCATTAAGTACACATACCGACATCATGAGTAATCATTAATAAAGGCAATAAAGTAGAGAAACCCACCTTTTACATGTTTAGTCATTGGTTCACATACATCTATATGTATTAGGTCCAGTAGACCACTATTAGGTTCGCCTTTTCCATTAAAAGGTGGCTTTGTCATCTTAAGAACTAAAAAAGATTCACAAATTTTAATTAATTTATAATAAAATAAGCCTAAGTCACCAGATTTGTGTAACTTAGACATGCATTTCTCATTTATGTGGCTAAGTTGACAATGCCACAAGAAAGATGGTTTCCTATTATCAACCTTTTGTCGCTTGGTATTAATGTTATAGATCTTTTTTTTATTATCAAGAATATAAATTCCATTAATATTAGAAGCAGAATAATATAAAACATTGTTTTTATAAAATGAGCAACCTTTATGAAAACATCAAAATCTTGTTCAAAAAGAAAAGATAAAGAAATAGTATTCTTCTTCAAAGAAGGAACATAAAAACTAATATTAAGTTCTAATACAATTCTAGAAGGAAAATCTACGTAATATATTCCTATAGCTAATGTAGCAACTCTTGCTCCATTTGTGATGCGTAGGTCTATATCACTCTTATTCAATCTCTTACTATTCTTTAGTCCCTACAAATCAAAAACTAGGTGAGAACTATAATCGATATCCAATACCTATGTGTGATTATCAATAGCAGCACTAGTATTAATCTCAATAACATTAATACCTAAAGTAGAGGCATCTCTGTACTTCTCTTTCTATTGATACTCGAGGTACACCTTGAAATTCCTTTTCCAATGATTGTTCTTATTACAATAAAAGCAAGTCACTTTAGGGCTTGTCTCTTTGGCGGTAGTAGCAGCATCAGTAGCAATAAGCTATTTGCCCTTGCCCTTCTTTACCCTACCTTAGGCTTTATTTGCATCCTTTTTCTTTTTCCCCTTTTTCTTAGAAGCAAAAGAATCAACAATAATAATAACTTTATAATTCTTTTTCATAGCATCCTCAATAGTTTTGAGCATGTTCATTAGCTCAGGGATCATTGCTTGGATGTTGTTCATTTGATAGTTAAGCATAAATTGTGCATAAATATCAAGCAACAATTGTAACTCTCTGTCTATATTTAGGTCATGATCCATAACAAAGCCCAGAGTAATGGGCCTTTTAATATACACATTCATTTTTAGCCTATGTCGCATGGCTAAAGTCCTCTCCACCATTTTACAGTGAAATAGAGCTTTGGATATCTCATATCATTTAGTCTTGCTTTGCTTTTCAAATAGTTCACACAAGTGAAATAGAATGGTATGAGCAACCATATATTCATGCTGCTTTTAAAGCTCCGAGGACATGGATACTAGCATAATACCATTTGTTAGATCCTAGTCCTTCATATGCTTTAAGTATGCTAATTAAGTATCAACATCAGTTGTGTCCTCGAGGATATGTGGAATAGGCTTATCCAACACATAGCCTTTTTTCTCACTTTTGAGAACTATTCTCAAATTTTAAAGCTAATCTATGAAGTTGGGCCTATTTAACTTGTTGGAGTCAAGTATTGAGCATAAATTCAAGTTAGATAAACTCATGATGCAAAGTGAATACCTACATGTGAAGATTGAGAAACATGTCAGTGTATGATCATGTGTATGTATGCATGTTGTAAGGCCTTTTATAAAATCAATATTTACTCCTATAATTTTATTACCAACCAATAACCCTCACATTGATTTGAGAAAACTTGATTGTTTTCTTAGTGAGATAATACCCATTTCTCATTAAGGTCGAACCTTGGGTCAGCCTAACAATCCTAATTCATAACTAAACTAGTAGGCATCTGATGCCAAATGCATTTACATGCAAATATTGATCATTAGGTCACCAACTCTTAGTACATCTACATCTCATACACATTTCCCTAATCTGTATCTAGAACTATTAACCTTAGGTCAGCTCAATAAATTAATGGACTGTTTAAGATGGATCCATTAATATAGTCATAACATATTTAACGTAGGGCGGGCTTGGGCCAGCCTAACAACTTAACACTAAGAACTTTAGTTAAAACTATATTAATAGAAGGCTTGTAAGTCTTAGTATTTATTTTGAGGGATTTCTTCCATTTTAGTCTCATATTAGAGTTGCATACTTTGGTATCCTTATGCAAAGGCATTTTGCATGCACATGTATATTTAATCTCATTAAATCATACATATACTATTTAATCATATTAAACATATAATCTAGTTATTGATTTTTACTACTTGATTTCCTTAAGCCAAAGGAAACCAATTTAGGCCAACCCTAGATAGTATGCATGAATTACAAACCCAAAATGAAATAAAAGAACATTTCTAATGATTCCTTTTTGATCCTTCTTGGTAGGCCTTCTTTTTTATTTGCTTTTGGCATTTCTTCTTCCTAATCTAACCTTATGTAATCTAATTACACAATAAAATTATATAAAAGACCTTATATTACATGTGAGGGGAATTAAGTGGGAAGAGAAATACAAACAGAAATGGGAGAAAAGGTTAAGACATGTAGGCCTAATTTAACCATAGAAAATCCATGAAATGGAAATCAATCACATTGGTATTTGTCCATAACTAGTCATTAACATGCATTTCTATTGCATCATATGCATTAAACCTTGAAAATTCAATTACGATTGATTACTAGAATTATAACACTTATAAAACTACTTTCAGTTTACTATCTTTGAACTAATCGATTTTCATGCCCTTTTTAATGGAGAATTGATCATATTAATCATGAAATTTATTTATTTAATCTCATTAAAATGTTAAATTACATTTCTCCATTTTATAGAGTTCTAATCTCATTAGAATTCTAAAGTAATCAAAATACATCAAGCAGGAACACATAGAATCTGATTGTACTGTAGGGGGATTTGCGCATAGCATATGACATATTATTCTAATCTATTTTCATAAATTTTATCCATATTATATCAGAATAATACTTAATCCTTGTAATTTATTTAAAATCATAATCTCATTAAAAAAATTAATTTAGGATTAAAACAAAAATTCTACTAGAAATCACATTTCCATGTAAAATTTAGCTATGAATGTCAACATCATTTCATGTCCAAAATTTGACAAAATTAATCAACACTTAATCTAAATTAATCCATTTTAAGAACATATTTAACATATATTTTCAAAAAATAAAAATCCAATCATATTGAATTTTTAATTTAATTAAAAATCTTTAAATGGTACATCACAGAGAATTAAGTCTAAAGTGAATTGTAAAACCATTAAAAATAAAATTAACCATTACGTGATTCAAAATGGTGATAATCTTAAAAATCAAGCAAGTTATGAATGTCATTTATGTGCAAATGATTTTTACCTTTTAAAAAATTTTAATTAAAAACATAAAAATCACATATTTATGATATATTAGTCTAGGAATTATTAGAAATCAATTAAAGCAATGAACACAACACTTATGAGCCAGTCAGTTTTGGACCACTCAAAACCCGATTGGTTTGCTTCACTTGTTTTCCAATTTACTCAATTTAAATTTTCATGCACATATGACTAGAATTAAAGTCACATTTTAAATCATCATATATCAGATGGAATCACCAAAATAGAAATTAAACCTAAGCATGCATGAAATTCAGAATTGGTCCTTCCTCTGATGCGTATAAGCTTCTTATATGCATAGGAGGATTTTTCCTCCTAAAACCAATTATGAATTAACACATAGATCAAGACTTTTGATTTTTAATTCATGTCAAATCATTATTGATCACTTTAAAATTGGTTTTAATAGCAAAATTAAAAATCATAAGCCACTACGAAACTAAAAATTCATAATATCACGTATTATGCATAATTAACCATAACTATAATTCTCAATTATTTTGAACCTTTTGAGAAACTAGGCTTTAATATCAATGTTGGTTTTCTCATGAGATACACAGTGGAATTTAAAATTTTTTGAGAGAACCAAATGATGATGATAGATCTGAAAGATTTAAAATTCATTAGTAATAGATAAATAACCAATGTTTATTTGTTTACCATTATTAATGAAATCATGATTCCTTATTAACTACTCTTGTCATCGGGTTGTTAAAAATCATAGTGATCCTTACCCAGAACACCTCTAAGGTATCCTCACAAAAAGCTGGGGAGTGAGCAATATGAATCATTAGGAGGTAGTAAGTGATTCATGCAAATGAAGAAAAAAGAAAGAAATTACGTGTAGAGCTTCTTTGTGGTGGCTATTCTATGCATGAATGCTTTAGGTTATGGAGGTTGATCATAAAATGTCTATTTATATTATTTCTAAACCCCTCTAGGTCAATTTAGCTCTTAAAATTTGGCCTAAATCAGCCTATAGGAGTCCATAAATTGCACCTCCTTACTGTCCTATGCTTATAAGCATGGAAGTTAGCCTATGTACATTTTGCACTTGGCTTGTTTGGGCTGATCCCATATAGCTTAACAAGGCTCTAAATTTGATAAGATAATAGTCTAATTTAAGGCTCTTTTAACTCTTAAAAGGACCATTAAATTAGACCTAAATAACACCACCTTTTAGGCTTAACATAGCCTAGTTTCCAGAAACCCTAATTCTAGATTTCTACACACACCAATTGAGCTGCAAGCCTAACTCTTGTTCTTTCTTTTTAATTCATCTTTTAATGATACTCATATCATTAAATAATTCAAAATCTTTGAATCTCCTCACACTCCCTTTTATGTGTGACCCTATGAGTTTTTAAAGCACATTGGTAGTATATAATGAATTAGAGTTCTAGTCCAATTAAAACTCTTGTGGTTCAATCCAATTGAGCCCACAATTGATTCCCAATTAATAATTCACTTGTGTACAAGTTTTGAGAGGTATCTAGCCATACATTAAGGCTATCCAAGTGTAAAAAAGTCAAGTGGTTTGAGCTAACCCTTTTATTTTCAGTTACCATACAATTCATCTTTTCACCATATTTTATCTTGTTTAGGTTTGAGTATGGACTTATGCCAACTCAATGCTTAATTAAGTATGTCTAATTAAGCCCTAAACATGTTAGTTCTAATATTCGTGTCTTTATTCCTAAAATGCCCTTGTGAATCTCATTCACACTTGCATTTCACTTAGGCCAAAGATCATTAGAATAAAGACATATTAGAACAGTGTGATAAACTCCCCATTATAATGTAGGGTGGTGAATCTTATATTGACAACTCAACTACCTTAAGTGCCTTGAGCGATACCTAATCACTTAGCTATGTATGCATCATGGTAATGTAAAGCTCTTGATACTTATGATAACCTTGGTGATCTTAAGTTAGAAAATACTTACACAAATGATATGATGAGATGGTTTCACTAACATAGATTATGTATCCATATGAACATCACATATTTGCCTCTAATAGACTTTTTTCTCAAATAACATCCATATGTTAACTCTAATTATCACTATGCTTATAGCTTGTGAGAACAACTATTTGACTCGATCAAAGAGTATAACATGTGTTAGTCTATCCATATTAACAATGTCCCACCTTTATGACTATAGATTATTTTGGTATTCACATTTATGTGCGATAAGAATCTTACATCATGACCTTTTTACTATTTCCTTTGCACTTTGAAAGAATACCAAGGACTTTATTACATTGTTCAAGATCAAATATAAAACAAATGAATCACTATAAGCACTTATGTAATAAATAATGGCTTTTATTATAAATAGATGTTTAAATATACAAAAAATATCCCTATTACAAGTGTGCTCTAGGATATGCAACTTACAGTAACATCAACTGACTTTAATGGAAATATGTTTAGTATATAAATAGTAGTTTCTAGTGCATAACCCTAAAAAGACATAAGCAACTATGCAAGGCTCATCATGGATCGAACCTTGTCCAATAGGGTTCAATTTCTCCTCTCAGCTACACCATTATCCTGTGGTGTATATTTAGGAGTCCACTGATATAATATCCCATTATCTCTAAGATAGCTCTAAAATTCTTGGCTTAAGTATTCACAATTTAAATTCGATCGAAGTGTTTTAATACTTTGCCAAGTTGTTTCTCAACTTTATATCTAAATTCTTTGAACTTTTCAAAGGCTTTGGACTTGTACTTCATCAAGCACAAATACCTATATTGTGAATAACCATTAATAAAGGTAATAAAGTAGAGATAACATCTTTGCCATGTGGTTATTGGGCTACATGCATCTAAAAGTATTAGCTCTAACAAACCACTTGCACACTCACCCTTACCATTAAAAGTGTAACAACCCAAAAATCTCAACTCTCGTGAATAGTTCTTTTCGGGGTGAATAGTGCTTTTCAAAACTCAAGTTGCACTAAGTGTACCAATGGGAAGTATTAATTATGAGAGAATTTTAGGCAAAGTTTGAAGTCAATCTAAAGTTATTTGGATGATTAAAAACGCTAAAGAAGATTCTACGATAGTTTCCTCTGAATAGTGCCGCAAGCAAAGTTGAACCGTAAAATAATTCAAAAGTTGGTCAAAATAATCTGAAAATATTACAACCTAATACTTAAATATTCTGAATAGACCATTGGCTTTGGAATCAGAATTTTTACATATCATGAAGTAATTTTACCAAGTTTTTGGCTTAGAAAAATGCTAATTTTTTTAGTTTTCTTCGTTTTTTGAGCCGATTCTTTTGTTATCTATGAGATTTGTATTTTTCTAATTTTTGAAACCCATTTTGAGGAATTTTGACCATTCTAAAGGAGAGAAAAATATTAGGGAACAAAATAAAATAATTTTGTTTTGAAAATCTATAAATACATAAAATTTCTTTTTCCTTCCCAATTTCCTTCCCTTTTCTCCTATTTCCTTCCTCCCTCTCCCTTTAAACCCGACACCCTCTTCTCTCATTTTCCTCTTTTTTTTTCTTTATCCTCTACTCCCACTCTGATAAATGGATTTC
>CANXYI011037951.1:0-11917 GCA_948208565.1 Hura crepitans
GGCACACACAATTTGGATTGGGAACTCTGTAGCCGCTGCTGCATCTCTTGGTTTGATTGGACATCATTTATTTGGCGTGTGGAATGGAGACAGGAGATTAGCAAAGCGATATGGGGAGGCTTTTGAAGTGGTGAAGAGGCGGACAAGTATAGTTCCATTTGCTGCCATTTTTGATGGCCGTCAAAAGTTGCCGAAAGATTATTATAAGGAATTTTTGAGGTTACCATATTTGTCAATTACTGCATTGACTTTGGGTGCGTACTTTGCACACCCGCTTATGCAGGCTGCCAGTTCCCGGCTTCACTGGTAAGCATCTCTTGTCTGAACTGTACTAAATTACCAGGTGGTCTGAAATTGCATATATGGCTGATGTATAATAAGAACATGTATCTTCATTTCTTTGAAAGGGAAGAAAATTATCTTTTATAAGTACACTATCACAGTGATATTGGCATAAATGCATTCATTATTATCAAGGGAAAGATGAGGAACATTGTTCAACTCCTTGGCTACAAAAATCTCTAGGTTTTTGGCTTGAAAATACTTGACTCAATGCTCTCAAAATTATTAATTCGAGGTTGAGATTTGCCAGGTGCTGCACATTTAAATAATCTATTGCAAAAACATAAAATCGGAAAAATTCCTCTAAAAATTGCGGTTTTGCACTTTTTGGGATGTTATTTTTTTTTTCCTCCAATCACTTTTTTTTTAAAAAGCAATTATTTATTTATTATTTTGGATATTAGGCATCAAGTTGGCTAGCACTATTATCTTTAGTGATGTGGCACAATGTAATTAGTAAATCTTCTTATTTTGCATATCATTAATCCATATTAATTGTTTAGTGAGTCGTATCAGCAATGAAATTACATTTTTACATGATACTAGATAATTTTGCACGTAATAAATTATTTTTTACAAAATATATGATACATTATAATTTATATACATATTTTTTTTATCAAATGTAGAATATATAATAATTTTTTAATTGCGTCTTAATAGTTGGGTGACAAATATTAATGTTCAATTCATAACATTATACACCTGCAATTTTTTTTTGAACATGCATTACATGTAATAAATTAATTTAGAATATATTTCTATTTGAGTTCAAAAAAAAAGGTCAACGATTATGATAATAATATAGAGAATTAGGTCAATAATGCAAATATCCTTTGAAATTTAGAATTGATATTAAACTTAAGTCAAAACTTAAAAGAGAAATTCTTAGATGGCAAATGAAAAAAAGAAACTTTTAGCAATTTTTATTTTCTAAAGTTCACATATCTTACAAAATTTGCTTACAAATGAGATTAAATCTCATCAAATTAATACTTTAGAATTGGAAAGATATTGATTATTTAAAATCAAGAATAAAAAATTAAAAAAATGAATAATATGTTTTTATTAATATCATCAAATAATTAATTAATTAATGAAAAAAATAATGTATTTTTTTTAATTTCTTGCCTCTTTTATCTTATATCAATTAATAAATGATAAGTAACATCATTCTAATTAAGCCAACGGTAGATTTTCATTGTTTCACTAGGGACGAGGCAATTAGTGTTTGGAGTAATCACTTGACTGTATATCAAGATCATCGATTTTTTATTTAGAAAGGGTTCGAAATCAAATCTTATTAATGTTTTAATAATATATATTCTTTTATATTATAACGTTTATTAATTTCGTATCATATAAGCAAGCATTTTTAATTAAAGAGTACATGTCATATTTTCATATAGAGAATAAATTGCAATATTCAAAGTACACACTAAAGTGTAAGTGTAAATGAACTTTTACAAATCGAGTCATTTATTAGTTGTTGTTTGACCTGATAATTACCGTAATTTCATAAGAATTGGCGATAATTGCCTAACTCTCATATTTAAGAGATTGACCATTGTTAAAATACATTTTTATGTGATTTTTATTAAGGAAAACTCAAAATCATTTTATTAAAAAAAAACTAATTAATTAGATAAAAAATTATTAATTACATAGAAAATTATTTTTATTAATATACCTATTACAACCCAAAATGAATAAGAGAAATAAAAGGTAAAAAATCAAGTAAACAAATAAAGAATAAGTTATTGGTCTCATCTCTGCGTTGACAAGTCTGTGTGAACTTAATATGGCCTCTGGTATATGTCCATGCAGACTGCCATATGTCATAGCTAATATGTCCCTTCGGACCTCATATTCAGTAGAAATGGTCAATCTCACACAACTCAAGGGAAAGAGGTTAGTAATACAAAGAGAGGTCCGTTAGGACTTAATAACAGTACTTTATCGAATAATAACGACATGTGTAAATGTAAATATGAATAATCATGATACATGCTCAAATAATGGTTATAATTAAGAAAATGACAAACTAATCATACAAAAGAGAACATAAATTCATCACAATAATATTCATAAGAACTGGATTTTAGAACATGTGTCCGTGCAGACTACACTCCTTCTGAAAGGGAGTCCATATGGACCACATATGAAACATATATTTAAAATATATATTTGCGCAAACTATGCTCCTTATGAAAGGGAGTCTGTGTAGGCTGATACAAGAAATGCACTTATATAAATACATACCCATGCGGACTACACTCCTCGTGAAAGGGAGTTCATGCAGACCACACATCAGTTTCAGAATATTAATGGCATGCTCATTAAGAAGTAGAATGATTATATGACATTAGAAAGACATAAATACAGATTAATATCACACATTAGAACATATCAAAATAGAGTATATAAGGTGAACATAAGACTGTTATCGAACAATGGTTCGTACGGACCTTATACCATATACGCATTCAAACATTAGGTCTGTGTGGACCTTATCACATATTAAGATAAGTTTGTGAGATTTAGGCGTCAATTTTAAGATGATTACATCATTTTAATGAATGATTAAATACAATAAAAATAATACAAAACATTAACCTACTCCTATAATCGATGTGGGGATTACATAGAACTATCTCACATGTTAATTAATTCCGTGAGGTCCTTAGTTACAGAAATAACATAAATGGAATGAATGAAGATGGATACAAATGGAGGCCTCAAATTTTACCTTGTGATTAGCTTTAAGCAATAAGACAAATGTAGGGTTTTGGAAAGAAAAATTATTTTTAGTGCAGGCTTAAGACTAGTAGAGCGAATTCTGCTTTAGAGTTAGTGCCTAGACTCTTAGAACTGCAGGTTAGAATTCTCCAATTCCTCCTCTTTTGATTCCCCCATTTTCTTCCTCTTGGAAGGGGAATTTATAGGTTGTATAAGCAGTTCTCCCATCCAGAAAAGAGGAAGTCCTGATAGGATTAGGAGTCAGAGTCCAAATAAGAAGATTAAGTTTTTGGAAGCTTTTTAGTGGTAAATCCGTGTAGACCATGGCGTTTAAGTTCGTGCGGACTTAGGCTTTGGGTTCACTCAGGCAGTTTATGGGCCTTGGAACTTGTTTTAGGCTTAGTCTATTTTAGTCCATACGGACATAGGTTTTGGCTTGTCTGGACGGATCATGGGTCGTGGGTTCTACTATTCTAGGCTACATCTTTTTTGGTTGGTGTGGACCTCATAGCATCAAGTTCGGGCGGACTTGCACCATGTTGGTCCATGCAGATTAGGTTCTAGGTTCCTTGCCTTGTTACTTAGGTCTTTCTCTAGTTATCATCATAGATCTAAAATCTATGCGTCTTTAGTTGCCCCTACTTTGGTGTGTGCTATGAAATGCTAAAGCAACAATGCACATCAAAGTACTTGAGACTTAGTAACATACCTGAAGTTTTGCTATTTCACCTCCTAATCCTATCAAGACTTGTTATCTCGCATCTTAATTGGTGTTTTGCTAAGACACCCTTTCACGTCTTAGCATTCGCACCATTTGGTGGCTTTTGATGTTTGTACCCCTTGGTCGCTTGGCATTTACACCTCTTGGCGGCTTGTCATTTACATTTCTTGGCTGCCTGACATTTGCACCTCTTGGCAGCTTGTCATTTACACCTCTTAGCAGCTTGTCATTTGCACCTCTCGGTGGCTTGGGAAAGTTGGTAGTTTGTTGCATATATGATTAATGTGCATGGACGATGCATGTTCTCATGTATGAAAAACATATTGGTAATTTAGAATAATGCATGTTTTTATGCAGAAAGATTAATGCATAGGCGACAGGATTAGTACATGTTTTCATGTGAGGTGTTGATAATGAATGATGCATGTTTTCATGCATAAAGAACTTAAGAACTTATTGGTGATTCAGAAAAAGATGCATGTTTTCATACATAAGAAACGTATTGAAGACTTATGAACGATGCATGTCTTTCATGCATAAAGGTTTTGATGAGGGATGATGGTTGATGCATGTTTTCACGCATAAAGAAAATGACGAGATAAATGTAGCATGCTTTCATGCAAAGGATTAATGCATAGAAAACATAGAGATAAATGATGCATATTTTCATGCACAGAAAAACATAGAGATAAATGATGCATATTTTCATGCACAGGATATGGTGAGATAAATGATGCATGTTTTCATACAAAGGACGTCTAGAGATGAATGATGCATGTTTTCATGTAGAGGATACGTTGAGATAAATGATGCATGTTTTCATATAAAGGACGTCTAGAGATGAATGATGCATGTTTTCATGTAGAGGATACATTGAGATAAATGATGCATGTTTTCATGCAAAGAAAACATAGAGAGAAATGATAAATGTTTTCATGTAAAGGATGCCTGATAGGAAAAAATATTGACATATGATGTCCAATGCATAGTTGCACGTATGGGAAAAAAGAAGTATTGATGCATGATGTCTGATGCATAACATAATAGTAAGGCATTGAAGAATGAATGCATGTTTTTATGCATAGGGAAAAGGCATGTTAGCATGTTTGAATGTTTGCTGTGTGAAAAAGGATGTGTTGACACATGTCTATGAATGTGGATTAATTGATGTATATTCTTTTGAAATGGTGTGAGTTAATACATGTTTATGCATGCATAAATGTTTCTGGTTAATTTTCTTTTAGATGAATACATGAATTTAGTGATGCTAGTACATGCATGTACCTGATATGTATTTGTGATGAATGTGATGTGGTGACCTACATGTTTGGCTACCTAATAGATGAATGTGAATTTGTGCATTGTGGATGAAAGTAAATAAAGTGGTGTATGTGCTCTTTTTTTTTTTTTTTGCTTATTTTCAAATGAGGGATCTAAATGAATGATGAATGCATGTACATGCAACTGTCTGATGAATATGACTTTTTCTTAGATAAGTGAATGAATAAATCCTTGCATGTTGAATCATGAATACATTTTTTTTCTTATTATAAATGAATGAATCTTCTTTTTATGGTGGATGCATGATAAAGGCAAATGTATATACATGCAAATGGATGTATGAATGAATGAATGTGAGTGACTAAATCTATTTTTTTGGATGTATGGGCGATTATGTGTCTAAATTCATGAATTAGTACATGTTTTGTTATTGAGATCACTCTCCTCTCAGACTCATCATTGGGTTTGATGAAAGTGAAGGTACAAAGTGGTAGGCTAAATTGGGATAATATGAATGAGATGTCTCATGAAGAAATATGTTAAGCTAAGGTGATGAAAAAGTTAGGGAAGGTGTAGAGAAGTAGGTTGAAATGAAATGTCGAGAAGGCAGAGAAAGGAAGTGAAATGTTCCATAAAGGAGGAGAGGAGTAAGTTGAATGGAATGTGCCATAAAGGTGGTTAGGCAAAATGTCAATTTGTTGTGGATAGCGTTTAAGCATGTGTGGCTGAAGAGTGAATGATTATGATGAACAAGTGAAAGGGCATGCAAATGTATGTGATTACATAGCATGGTAGCCTTGTCATTAACTAGTCCGAAGATTTTTCAATTAAATATTTTTTCTCTACCTTTAATTGTTGTCTAGACTGCCCTTTGTGGGTTTTAATCTAGCGAGGTATGCTCTAATTCTTGCCTTCTTTGCAAGTTTTCAACCTAGCGAGCTTCTTTTCTTTTTTTTGAATTTAGCTTATCCATATTTGGTTAAAGCTTGTGATCCAATCGTGCTGTGTTTGATCAATTGAATTTGAACTTGCATCATTTGGCATGGCTAGATATGTTTTGGAGCTTATGCACTTTTGTGGATTGTGAACTTGGAATGTCTTGAAGCTCATTTGATAAAAGATTGATAGAGCTTTTTAGATCAATGAGTAGCTTGCCATGCCCCCAACATTTTGAAATTTTGTGCTTCGATTGTATGTTAAATGTCATCATTCTGACCTTTTTGAGTATTGCATTGATGATATCCTTGTTATTAGCGAATTCGAAGATTTTCTTGGCTAAATATTTTCTCTTAAATTTTCCTAACTTTTGCCTAGGCTTATGGTCTTGATTGATTTGCCTAGCGAGAATCAGAAAACTCATTTTTTTTTCTTTTTGAATAAGGGCAACAATGGTTGAAAAGAGAATGCTCATTGTTTGATGCTTAAGATAAATCCTTTTGTTTTTATAGGCTTTGGACATTTAGAGCCTTCTGACCTTTGGATTTTTATATGAACACGAATTGAAAAATGTTTGAAGTTTAGAATGGTTCTTAGGTTTTGAAGAAACTGATTGGACATAACTCTTTTTGGAAACATAAATTTGATGCTTTAATTTTTAGAGGCTGTTGAGTTTGGACCTCTTTTAAAATTAAAGGAAAGAAGCATTCATTTGGATTTAGTACCCCTAGTTTTTTTTCTTTTTATCTTTTATCTTATGTTCAGGGATATTTCTCATGCTATACAAGGAAAGATCAAGTTTTGAGATTTAGGATTACGTGCAGTGGTGGTGAGCTATTCTTAGGAGAATCATGAACTATTTGTGATAGATATGGACTAAGCTGATCATGGTTATTTCCTTCTTTTTTTATATTTTTTTTATGAAATCTCTCAACTCATCTTTAAGAGTACCATGTTATATAATGAATAAGGTGTACAAAGATGCTCACGAAAAGCCAAAATGATGTTTTATTAAACTTTAATTGTTTCAACATAAAGGAAAGAAACAAGTAGAAAAGAAAATAGAGACAATTTATCCTATCTTCATTGAATCCTTCCATATCCTTGATTGGCACGATTTTGCAATTAGTCAATAGTTGGCCTACGGATGGCAGACCGAAGGTCAGAAAGAGAGAACCTTGCTTTTCAAAGAATTGAGGAATGGCAGTGAGGTTTGGTAATGGGTGATCTTCAGGATTGGGTATTTTGTCCTGATCTATAAGGTCTTGAAGGTCATGGCAAAGGGTTGTGCATTTGTTAGAGAGATGATCAATTCTTTAATGATATGCACAGTGTAAATCATGGCGATATTTTGGTGGAAATGGTTATGGGTAAGGTTTAGGTGTTAATGGTTGAAAAAGGTTTTTCTCCCTCAATTCTTCAAATATTGTGGACAGGGGCTTGTCAAACTTGGCAAATTTGTGTGGCGGGCAACTAGGCTTGGTTCTTTAGTCACTATTTACCCCCTCAGTGGTCTTTAACTTGGTGAACTCTTCTCAAATCATGGCTCAAATATTTTCCATTTTTGAAGCCACGGCTTCCTTGATGATTGCTCTAATGCTCTACAAGTCTTTGCCATCCAATGCATCACTAAGGAAGGGGAAGGTATGGTTATTTCCTTAGAAAAGCCTAAGTGAAGAATGATCCCTATAGTTAGAGTGATACATGGTTAATGTGATATGATGCATTTTTCAAGCATTGGGATTATGATATAGGGAAAATGAAAAATGCATAAGGAAATAGAGGAATGTCTGTGACTAAAGTCTACATAATGAATGATACCTATCCATGCTTAGATGAATGCATGTATAGATCAATGATGAATGGTTAAGCCTAAGTAGTATGTGTGAAAGCGTAAAGTCATGAGATGGTGTTGTGCTTATGCAATATATGTTTATCAAATGTATACATGAGGCATATATGTGCATGTTATAACTTTTATAATGCCAATGTTATGCATGATTTGTAGAGATGCCTAATGTTATGTATGACTTTTAGTAATGCCTAATGTTGTGTATGATTCCTAGTGATGCCTATTAATCATTTATCTAACTTTTGGGAGAGAGCTTTAACTAAAGTTGCTTTGCAAAATATGATCCCGAATTTTCCCCCTTCTATGTTAAAGTTAAAATGTATTTATACAAATATCTGAAAATAAATTTATTGTTTATTTTATTAAAGGAAGAGGTAATTGGAAATATTATAAAAGCTTACAACTAAACTAAAAAGAAAAGAGAAACAAGATTAATTAGAGGACTTTTTAGCTTTTGGATCAAGTATTTACTTGGCATAAATGAGATTTTGAATGGCATGACAAAGGTTCTTACAATCATCTATGGGATGTCATGTCTTCTAATGATAGGCATAATATAGATCATGCCTATGTTTAGCCAAAAATAGCCTTTAGAGGTTGGTATGGTAATGGTTAAATTTTTCCTTTTTTATGAACTTGTTCAAACACCAAGACATAGGTCTATCCAATTTAGAGAAGTGGTGAGTGTTGACTACATTAACATCTACAGTTTGACCTAATCTGTTATTGTTATTGTTGCTCTTAGTGCCTTCATTATTTTAAATCATTTATTTTGAAAAGCCATTTCCACATCAACAGCTATGTTTTTAAGTTGTTCCCATGTGGTGATGCCTTTGGTAGTGAGTTTAGTGTTTATGTAATTATTAGCATTCTTGATGAACATCTTGATTTGGTTGATGTCCTTATGTTTGTTCCTCATTTTCAGCACTTTGGCCCTCCATCATTCTAAAATGACTTATTGGTTTTTTGGTGGACTATTTCCAAGTCTTTAAGGGTCACTTTGATAATTGCATTGTTTGAGTATTGCTTATTGAATGCATGGGCCAAATCTTCCCAGTTCACTTTCACCTTCTTTTCCAAGATGTGGTACCAATCTAGGGCTTACCCAGTTAGAGAGATACTAAACAAGCTTTTTATTTGTACTTCTGACAGTTAGATCAACCTCATAGCTACTAAATATTGCTTCAAATGAGTTTTTAGGTCAGAAGTTCCATCAAATTTACTTAAATTTGGCATTTTGAATTTGTGGGGCATGGCATGATTAGGCTTCAAGTTTATGTCTTTTAGGTTGATGTCTTTGCCCTCAGTCACTAGATGGCTTATGGCTTCTAGTTTTTCATTCAGCTCTTTGATAGGATCATTTTCTTCATGCTTGGGTGGTGGAACTCTACTATAACTGGGCTTAACAAGCAGTATCTCTTCATCAAAAACCTAGTCATCTTCTTCATCAACCATTTCATTCTTACCATCAGCAAAAGGTTGGCCTTTAT
Organism: Hura crepitans; assembly: GCA_948208565.1. Classification (NCBI taxonomy): domain Eukaryota; kingdom Viridiplantae; phylum Streptophyta; class Magnoliopsida; order Malpighiales; family Euphorbiaceae; genus Hura; species Hura crepitans. Next base: position 9,362 of record CANXYI011037951.1, read on the forward strand.
CTTACTAGGCATATATACTTGACAGTGCATTTGTCATAGTGGCCATCATTCTCCTCTCCATATCTTGAAGGATTTTAGATAGCATGGCTTTCATTACCACCTCATCCCTAGGCATGCTCACTCTTCTTGGTAAGCTAAAGGTGAATCAATGGTGGTTGCAAAACAAAGGGTTAGTTATGATGCATGAGTTATCTAAGATAATGTATTATATGTAACATGTGATTTTTGCATGATTTTTTATGTATGGATTGTACCACCCGTTACCTATTTTGTAAGAAAATAGAAAAAAGACATTACTTTCTAGAGGTTACCCATCCTTGGATTTCCTTAGGCAGCTTTTGTTTAGCTTCTACCAATGCTTATTCTATTCAGTATTAAAATTTTATTAAATGGAACCAATGATCTATGGTATACCTCTAAGGCATATGACATTCACATGCCTGGTTTTACAACAAATTACTAGACCAAGCTATTGTCTGTAGCAATAAACTATTTCTACCTATTATTTATCAGCATTTTGACTACCTAAATATAATATTACCCAATGACCACAGTAATATGCATGAGTGCCTCTATCCACTAGATACATATCAATTTGAAAGGTATGATCTTACCTAGACAATCTTCAGCTACTTTGCTGGTCACCTCACAACGCTAGTCAAACTTATTATCTATGCATCGAACAACCGATATGCTAAGTATACACTTAGTGGTGAATTTAACGGACAATGCATTATATCATAAATTCATTCATGCACACAACCAAGCATCTAATAATAGATTAATTAATATCCATTTCACTACTTGTGGGCTTTCCCTATCATTTTAAATCTCTATTTTCTATGTTACTTTCAGGTACTGGCTCTGTGACTAGGAACTGTAAAAATATTTAAGAAAATATTTTGAGAATACTTACAAATTACTTTTACCACATCTTATTAACCATTAACTTATGTTTTTGATATTCTTTCTATTCCTATTTCCTCATCATTCTTGAAATTCCATATGTATGCTTCCATACAATATTTTTCCTAGAACCCGTGTTATTTTGATTAGATAATCTATTAACTAGTTTTCATTATTACTTAATCAGCTTACACTTTTATCCCCCTTATGATTCTGACACTGAATGTATTTAATGTCACACTTTAGTTATATAGTCCATTCAAGGGTTATTTATGATGGTCTCACACTTTTATAACCTATCCATCGTTGTATCCTTCTATTATTTGTCTTAGTTACATGAGTCATTTACAACCTTAAGGATTTATCCCAAAATTATCTATGTTTACTGAGTATCTTCTTATAGCTTATCTTTCATTCCTGTTAATGTTACTCATAGGCTATTCCAATTATTGTAATTTAAGATACCAGTCCTTTTATTAATGCCATTAATTCTATTTAAGTTCCTCAGTTATTCCATTTATAACCCCCAAAGTTTGGGAAAAACTCCTAACCACTGGATATCAGGAATCATGTTATGCAGTGGCCCTCATTTTGGGCCTTGAGAGCTGCACCTACCTAGTCTAAGAACTAAACAAATATCATCCAGTACAGTGGCTCACATTTTGGACCTCAGCATCTATACACACCTTCTATCCAATAGCAGGGATCAGTTCCTTAAAACCTCTCAATATCAGAATGCCAGATAGTAGGGATCAGTCTATAAACCTTCCAATATCTATAGTGGGGATAGCAAGGATCAATCCATAAAGCTCTCAATATCTATAGTGGGGATAATAGGGATAGGTAGCAAGGATTAGTCCACAGACCTCTCAATACCCAGAGCTTGTAGGCTCAAATAAATGCTCAATGACTATACCAGCCATACATAGGTTAACATCTATTAGACTCAGCCTCTAGTAGCTGCTAATCCCTAGTTGATCAGTCAACCTATCCAGTGTATAATCAGCTAGTGGGCTAATATCCATATTATTTCATCTTTACAATCATTCCTCATTAGTTTCATTATCTGGATATCCATAATTGGAACATCATCCTTATATTATTAATCTGCTAATTTATAATTTAAACATTTACTCAATGTTTTTCCAGTTTCACTGGTCTCCCAGGTCCAAAGCTCATATTTCATTCTCTTCGTTAATATCATTCGTTTCTCTTTTACCTTATTTCTACATTTTGTTTTTGTTCCTTTTTCATGTATAAATGTACATATTTTGCTTTACTATCCTCTTTTTCCATACTATATATGTCCCTGATTATAAGATAACAACTCATCTTCCACATATTCGGTGTTTTACCTTTTTACATTTAGGATCTTAGTGGTACTTTATTAATCATCATGCTCGATGTCAACCTCAGTGTATTATCACTATCACTTTTGTAATGATTATGTCCTGTAAGTATTTTTAATGCCTTATTATTTATACTTCGACCTTTATACATGAATCAGACAAAATTTCATTTGTTTAATCATTCAATTTTATCTATTTATAAATTAGATATTAATGGTATATTTATCCAGCCATATGATTTCATCCTTTAACACTTTTTGAAAGTGAGCCTTTATTTCAAGCTTTGTTTCTAATTTTAGTC
>CANXYI011037973.1:0-15449 GCA_948208565.1 Hura crepitans
ACTTTTAGGGCTTGAAAAATTTTAAAAAATCCTACACAACTCCAAATCAAGAATTAACTATATGGTTATTCTCTATACACCTAGTACCACCTAAATATAAAATAAAAATTGAGAAAAGAATATGTCTACTCACTTTGAGAACTATTCATCAGGTGCTCAAATCTCTAAAAGTAACCATTTTATTCAAATTTTGTTAGTGGAATAGCTTCAGGAGACTATGGAGGTGAAGATTGATGTAAAATTTAGGAAATTTAGCCTTGAATTGAGGGAGAAATGGAAGAAATAAAGAGGGAGGAGAGAGAGGGGGATGGCATTGGCTTTAGTGGGGGAGAGGGAGGTGGAAGATGGCTTGGCACATGTGGCATACCCACATGTGCCACCCTTTTAATATTAAACACATGGACAGTATGAATCGCGCCACCTGTGGATCCGACGGTCCGTATTAATCCAATTTATGTTTTAAGCTTCCAAAAATTCAAAATAATTGTTCAAGATCTCTAAAATTCATACTTTCAATGCCAAAAATTATCGAAAGTCCCAATTAAGGGCCCCCTAAAATCTCGGGTCAAAACTCCAAAAGGAATTAGGTTAACTATTCACTCATGTAATTAAGAAATTTTGAATAAATACCAAATGAACTTAGAAAATTATAATTCCTTCACCATTAGATTATTTGAATTTTTTGACATTCAAGGTATGCTATTTTTAGGTCCATTTGAGCACATCCCGAGCCTCTCCTGGCACAATGCCAACTAAAGTCACTATTCGCTAAATTTTAGTGTAAAATAATTTATTGGTTCTACTAAATATTTTAATTATTTCATTTTCAGAATTTTTTAGCGCTTCAAAGTTTTATGACTAGTACTTCCCCCTTTTGCCACCATAAGGTGCCCTGAGTCCTCAAGAGACACTACTCATACCTTCAGAAGTAATATTTATGAAACCTAGATTCCCGGGTGTTACAAAGTCCTTTTGCATTTTGTTCTTTGCCAAAAATTTTATTACATTCTTCTCATTTTTTGTCTTTGAAAATTCTTTTAAACATTTATTTCTTAAAAATTTTTTAATGTAAAAAGTAATTGAACTGAATCAGAACTGTCCGGTTTATAAACTATAACCTAAATCAACATATTGCGATTTGGTTTAAGTTTAAAATTTTATTAAAGTTGAACTGATGATTCATGAATTGAAATAAGAATTTCATGAATCATGACCATGGCTAAATGTAAGCAAACCAACCCAACCCAATGTCGCAACCCAATCCCGACTGCGAATACTCATGAGGATTCATGCGACATAGCTTTGAAATGAAAGTGAGAGTCACCACTAACTGGTTAGGGTGCAATTATTCACTAAACAAATCTGGTCTATCTTCCGGGTTCAGGGTAATTCAAGCATAGGGAAGGTATTAGGCACCCCACGCAGTGTTTTTTATGAGGGTTAAAATGTAATTTTAATTATTGATTTTTTTAATGTATTAGATTGTACTCTCAATATTATTTCCTATAAATCATTTTTAATTTAATCATTATAATTATCTTTTATAATTTCTAGTATACGCAATCTATCTTACAATTCTAATAAAACATTTTTTAACTCTTTGATATGAGATTAAATATATAATTTTTTATTATTACATATTATTATATATTCAAGGGACTTTCATAAAAATACTTGAAATCTCTAGGCATTGCTTCCTTTTTTAAATAATACTAAAAGGAGCGACTAATTAAACTATTGATCTTATTCAATGCAAATAGTTTATTAAAATATATACATTATCGACACTTATACTATTATTACTTTTATATTATGATTTTGATTTGTTTCTTGTTATAGCATTTTAAATAAATTAAAAAAAAACTCTTTTGTCAATTATTATTTTTTTAATATTAGTTTTAGCATGCAAAGAGTTTATGTAATCCTGACTAAAAACTAGGATGAATTATGTTTCGATAAATTCATTATCCCTACCATTTTAAAGTGACTAATTCTAACACATGTATATATATGTACATATTATATTTTTCGACTAAGAATTTAATTATATTACCACTTTTCTTTCTATTCTCTCATTTGTTAGAGAGTTTTATTTGATGCTAAAAAGGTTAGATTTTTTTATCATCATTTTAAATAAGAATTAAATCTATTTTTTATTATTCTTTTTTTATAATATATTTTATTTGAAATTTAGTGTTTACAATGATTAATTTATGAGTTAATTTATCACAAATTATTTAAATTATGCATTATTTATGAAATGACCAAAATACCCCTACAGGATACCCTTACTGCCCATTACTCCTAAGGGCAAAATGGTCTTTTGGCGTCCTATAAAAGCCATCTTCTTCTGGCTTCTTCCACACCCTTCTACCGACACTACCTCTCTCTTCTCTAATCACTTCTTCTTCTTCTGTCGGCCACCTCCTTATCCCCTGCTTTGACTTTCTCTCTAAGATATTCATCTCTCCTTCTCCTCTACTAACTTCTCTTGACCTTCTCTTTATTTCGTTCTCTCTTCCTAAATCACTGGATCTGCTCCTTTGATCCTTCTTCTTCTTCTATCATTTCTTCCTCCATTAGAATCTACTTCTCCTTTAACCAAAACCCCTTTTCTAATAACTGTTATTTCCTTTGTCCTTCCTGACCCAAGCAAAAACGTATTTAGCGTGGAAATAAAGGAGGAGCACAACCATGTGCTCTATTATTCCTTTTTGGTATGAAAAGAAGAGTAGATCCTACCTTTTGTGTGACGAAGATGGCGAAAGGAGGAAGGAGGAGGGTTGAAGAAGAAAAAGGGGTCTCCTTGAACTGTTTTGACTCTCTGTAAGTGTGTATTGACTCTCTTTTATTTTTTGTTTCTTATTTTACCCGATTCTCTAATCTATTTTCCCTTTTACTTGCTTGCATGTCGAGGAGAAAAATTGAAAGGGAGATTTGAGAGTTAGGGGGGCTTTTTGGCTCCAAATATTTCTCTACTCTTACGATATCTGCTTCTTAAGCTAAGTTTTCTTCTCCTCAATGCCCTCTTTCTACTACTTTTCTTTTGATTTTCTGTTATTCTATTGTTATGTGTTTACTTATTTGATATCAAATATTCATCTTCTTTTAAAATCCCTTCTTTTATTCATTTTTTTTATTTTTGACTTGGGTTCGATTTTTATTTATTCTGGTATTTTGTATATATTTGGCATGCATCTGAGTTAATGTGCTGCATGTGTAAAGCTTTGATTTTTTTTTGGAAAATGATTTTATTGTGTTTACCCTTTTCTATATTTTTTTAATCGAACTATTATGTGGGGATTTATTGGCTGAAATGTCTGTACTATTTGATTTCTATAGATTTAAGCTTCGACTACTAAATGAGGATGATTTTCATTTTTTGTGTTATGTTGTTCTTTGTTCACCACTTCTGTTGTTTTTTTATTTTCATTATTCTTCTGTTTACATGCTCATTATGGCGTTTTTCTTGCTACTGTCTCTTGAGGGTCATGATTTATGGTGGATGGACTATTAGTGATGCTAAAGTTGTCTTGGCTTTTTTTTTTTTTAATTTTTCATCTTTGTTTGACCCTATTATGTTGGGATGTTATGCTGATAGTGATATAGGACTTATTTACGTGTTTACTGTCAGCTTATGTTTCTTTGCTTATTACCTATCTAATTGTTTTTGGATCTCTTTTATTTTAAAAAAAAAAATTTTATGCCTACTCCCTTGTTTTCATTTATTCTTTTCTTAAAATTTTGTCTCTATTTTTCCTATTTTATTTAGCTCCCGTGGCATACCTCTTCTTTATATGGATTTTATTATCTTCTCTTTTAACAAACTTTTTATTCTGTCTTATTAAACATTTTTTTAAACAAAAATTTTGGGTCCATTGATGACTGAGGGCTAAATGAAACTTGTTGTTTGAGTTTACTTAGGCATTTTATCCTTTTTCTGAGGTGTTCGCAGCATTGGTCGTATGTACATTATGGGTATTTGATCTGTTGGTAGCTCCTGGGTTTTACACTTCCAACTGTATTTAGTTAGAAGATTAATCTATGATTGTTACATCATTTCTGATATCTTGTTACCAGAGGGTGTAAACTGTTGCCCTATCAAATACTTTATCAAATGGTCTTATTTATGCAATTAATAGTTACTCATTTTAGGAATAGGGTAAATTCCTAAGTGAAATCTCAATATTCAATATGTATGAATACAGATCCTAAGGACCATCATTTATTTCTTATTCTTTCCAATTTTCATATTAGCTTGCCTTTACTTAAAAAAAAAACATAGCCACAATTTTGAAACTATAAAGATCATTACTGACCCTCTCTATGTCTTATAAGAAATCAATCTTGACTTTTATAATCAACATAGGGATTAACTTTTTAACAGCAAATATATGAATCAAAATAAAACATCGTAGCTGACTTCCTTTAATATGTTAAAATCATTACTTACTTTAAGATATTAAAGAGAGAATCAATCATAGGATGGCTACATTACCTTGTCTTAATTCTTTTGTTGTTGATGATGTGTTGTGCTTCTTGCCTTCCTGCTCTAAAGTGCTTTTCTTTCTATTTTACCCTTTTTCTACTGCTTTCTTATTGCTTTCTTCTTTCTCTTCTTTTCCTTTCTTTGCTCTTTTCTGTGTTTTTTCTTTCTGTGTTTTTTCCTTTTCAACTGCTGCTTATATAGCTATTCCTCTACAGTGTTTTATCTTATTGTTGTAGTAGCCCCCCTCACCTTGTCTACTTGTAGCAGGTAAGATATTTTCTTGCAAAAGGTTAGGCTGCTGTATGAACTGGAGTTGCTGGAATTGTTGCTGTGGGCTAGGCTAAAGTTGTGGGCTGTAGGCTTCTAGGCTTGGGCCATTTAAGCCTATCAGCTTCCTTTTTTCTTTTTCTTTTAATTATGTAATTTAATTTAAATTTTTTTAATGTACTCTTTTTTTTATCATGTATAATTAAGGACTTTATATTTACCTTTGTATAATGATTTTTTTTTTATTTTAGAGACTATTAATCACTTATTGTTTTTATTTTAATTTAATTAACTTCAATTTCCTTGTGCTAATTTTTTATAATTTGATCATACTTTAATTATTTCATAATTATAATGATAATAACAATGATAATCATTTTTAATAATAATAAGGGTAACAAATGATAATTACTTAATAATAGTAATAATAATTTTTTTAATGATGATAATAATGGTAATAGACAATACTTATTCAAAAACGATAATAATAATAACTCTAGCTCTTTTAATAATAATAATGATTATTCTCTCTTTTAATGTAAGTAATAATAGAAAATTATTTTTATATGATGACTTAAATTTAGATTCACTATTATTTATTTAAGCCGGACGAAATTGGGCATCTACACCCACTAAAACAATTGTTATAAAATAAACCCAACCCAATTAGGTAAACAAGAGTTATAATGTATATTTTAATTTGGTTTAAGTTGAATAAGTCAATTGGTGTTGACACCTTTGTGAACAGTTCTATGGCTTAAACTTCCTTCAATTAATACAATGAATTCATTCATTTTTGGCCAGGTATACAAGGAGTGGATTTGCAGTTATTTTGGACTAGAATGGTGACGTTTTACAAATGTTGGTAAGTAAGGATGGAAATGGATTGAAGCAGCAGTATGAATGAATAGGATCTGTTCTATAGGATCATAGCTTTGTATCCTTGAGCACTAAGGGGATAGGATGTGATGGAAAAAGAAGGCAAATTATGGATAAGGTAATTTGCCTTGTTTTTCCAAACATGAGGCTTGAAGGAGAGGCAACACTTTTAATGTTAAAGGTTAATTTCATCTATAGTCACTGAACTTATACTCTAATAACGGGTCAGTAACAATAGAAAATTTTGTTATACAAAAATACTTAAACATTTAAAAGTTTACAATAAAAGTCACTTACATTAGCTCCATAACATTTTTTTATTGATAAATAAAAATGTAACTATTGATATCAGTTAAAAAATATCATATATGAATATGTTAATTGTACAATGACAAAGTAACGATATATTTTTATCCTAATGAACATTTGATATTATTATATGTACAATTGATATGTTCATTTTTTAATCGATAAATAATATAAAATTTCTATATGATAATTTTTTTAGTTAATATTAATATCTACATTATCATTTATCAATCAACAATTTAATAAAATTGATTAGGGTGATTTTTCTTGATAGTTTTTAAATGTTTAAATATTTTTCTGTGACGAAATTTTCTATTATTACTAACTCATTATTATGATATAAATTCAGTGATCATAGATGAAATTAACCCTTAATCTTGACAGTGAAAGATTGTTTATTTTTTTTATTTTTTTATGTATGATTTTTTTCCTCTCTTCTGGATTAAAAGTGTTCCAACCGAGTTTTGAAAATTTTCACTGGTATCAATTAGGTGTACTTGCAAAAAAAAAAAAAAATCACAAATAAAAGTCTCATAGATATATTTATACTTAATATAACGTATATTTGAACTTTATAATAAAGTCATTTAGCCACTTAAACTTTCAAAATTTACTTAACCCTTTTGAGCTTTGTAAAAAAACACAGTTTATCAATTCAACTTAAATAAACATTAAATCTCAAAATATTGATATGTAACTTTGCGCTAAATAAACTGTGTTATGAGTGCATATATCATTTATTAACTAAATATGATCTATTAAAAATTTAATATTTAATCTAAATTTAAATTTAGAGTACTAAGAGAGTTATAAAAAATTTAGCTAGAAAAATATTTCAGCGATAATCACGCACGATTATAATGTTATTAATGTTTAGTATTTAATTTATTGAAATCCTCGTTAGAAAATCACCAGCGCAGGATGTCTTGACTTTGTTTTCTCCAACGCACGTTCGTGCAATAACAAATTAAAGACAAATATTAATGCTGAGGATGCCTTGGTTCTGATTTCTCCATTCGTGTAGAGTAACAAATTAAAGACAAAGATTAATGTTCCTTTCGTATTAAAGGGCGAAATCACATTGTATTTTTATAAAAATTCGATCAATAGCTTCCCCAAGCTCTTTATTAGGATCAAAGAGGATGAGTACCGTAATCCACTGCGAATCGCAGTCTGCGATCCTTTTATGCCATATTCATATGTAACTTGAGCAAGTCTACAGTGCTTCTAGGAATACATACAACATTTTAACCCTTGGATGAACTAATCGAATGTGATGGTACACAATCCAACAGTAAAAAAAGTTGAATGTACCTGCACCGCGGAGGACTGAAGCCGAGACAAACAGGGCTGTGACGCGGAATGGCAGGAAAGAAAGCCAAGAGCGTCAATTTCGGGGGAATGAGAAATCATAATTGATTCCATGCCCAGCCAACTGGTAAGAATAAAGTAAGCAGTGACCCACAGAGCAGATGCAACGCGGTTTCATTTTGCCCCTCGAAATTCTTTACCTAAAAATGTCATATCCCAACCTTACATATTCTAATTTCCAATCCCAAACTGTCAATTACATTCATGTTCCTAAAATCATTTATAATTTGTTAAGTATATGTTAATCAATAAACAACAAGAAGCCACCTGCTAATTTGTAATTGGCTTGTTGCCGTTACGGTTCAACTCGGACATATGAAATTAATCATGCCTTCCATGTTCTAGGTCCATATCATTTAACAGCTTGAAAGATTTTTTTTTTTTAATTATTAATTGTTTGATATGAATTTCCTATTGAACGTACCATGTGTGGAGGAAAAGTAATTAAATTGCAGCCAAATTAAGAGTCTATACCATCTAAAGACTAATAAAAGAAAGAGTCAATCTAGGCTAAGTCAATACTCAAATTACCTTTTCCCTTTGTACAAGTCGAGGCTTCCAGAATTTCCCAATTCAGATATTCAAATCTCAAAATCATATTCAAACATGACATCTCTTGTATTACCTGAAATTTAAAGCTAAGTTCCCAAGAAAAACTTGCCACTGTAGCCCAGCAGAAGGGTGCATTTCCCTGGTTTTTATTTTTATTGTTTTTAGTTTTCTTCTCAAGTTGGAGACCAACAAGAATTCTCTCTCTCATTCTTCGTGAAACGATTTGGAAGAATGATTCCTACCAAGCTTGAATCCGAAGCAGATTCTGATCATTCCACCATATCTAAAAGCTTTTCTAAGACCACCGAGTCATCGTCCTCGTGTTCTCAGAACTATGAGATCAACAATAAAGCAGCAGCAGGGGCAAGGAAAGTAAAGAAGTTGAGATCACTCAAGCTTGTGAGATTGCCAAGCATGAGGTTCGCTGCCAGACAAGCAAAAATCCAATCAGATTATCTCGCTATCTTGTCCAGTGATGCAGAAAGTTCATTGCAGCCAAATCAAGGGGAAATGTCAGATGCAGCACCAAATTATATGAACACCACCACTTCTTCCAATGCAAAGAAAGACAATTTGAAGGTAAGATATAAAAACCTGGGAATCTAGTTTTAATAGCGCTAATTTCAATGATATAAGAAACATTTTCTAAAACAAAATGTTTGGTTGCTATGCAGAAATCAGCAAGAACTTTGACCAGGAGATCTAGTTTCAAGCCTCCAAAGAGTTTAACAAGGTTGCCTAGTACAAAGTTCAGGAGAACTTTGATGAGGAAATCTTCTGGAGGATCTGACCTGAGGAAAAAAATGAAGAAGTCCAGATCAATCAAGCTCAGTAATCGTTCTTCCAGTGTTTTATCTCATCATGCAGATACATCATCTAATCATTTGAAGGCCATGGGATCTTCTGATGTAGAGAATGCTCATTTTCAGGCAAGTTCTTGCGATAGTGCATCTTGTTTGAGTACTAATAATGCAAGTGAGAGAAGCAATCTACGGCTGAATTTAGCTTCTGGTAATAAATCCGCAAGAGCGATAACAAGAACATCTTCTCTAAGATCTCCGAGGATGTTACGGAAAATGGCTAGTTTAAAAACCAAGAGGCCTTTCCTGAAGAAAAGCTCTCAAATGCTTGACACAGATATACGTAGAGCTACTTGCTCTTCAACTCTCAAGGATTCCAAGTTCCCTAACCACCTTGAGCTTCAGGCAGAAGGGGGTGAGTCTGAAGGGATTTCAACCATGAAGGTTTGCCCATACAGTTATTGTTCACTAAATGGTCACCGCCATTCTACTTTACCTCCACTAAAACGCTTTGTATCAATGAAAAGACGAGTCTTGAAGACCCAGAGGAGCATAAAATTTGAAAGCCAATCCTTTCATAGACCGAAGCATCCTAGCAATGCAAAGAGAGGAATTTGGGCAAGCAAAATGGCCAGAGACAGTGATGATGCAGTTCTAGAAAAAGCCTACAAGAGCAGAGTTCTCACTTCAATAAGAAAGATGGCTGGACCAAAGGCCGAAAAAAATAGAGAATGTATTCATGGTGGAGATGGTGAGGGTCCCAACAATTCGGGAGGTGCTGTGGAGGCTATGCATGGTGAACTATCAACTCCTCTCAGTTTGAAAGAATACCCACGACTCACTGAATTTCCCACACGACTCACTGAATTTCCCACAGCAGAAAGGCAGGCAGAGGAAGAGAGCAGAATGGAATTTAATTCACTTCAACATGTTCTTGGTGTTGATCCAGAACACCATGATTGCAAAGGCAAATCAGAATTGAACAATTTGGAGGAAAATACTTCAGGAAATGACAGTAGTGAAAAAATCGATATAGTTTCACTTGCTTCCAGTAGTGAACAGCTACAAGAAGAAAATGCAGCCAGTGAAGAAAAGAACAGAGATTTTAAGCAAGATTACCGGTTCTCAACCCTGGATTCCGAGTCTGATTGCGACACTGATGTACTGGACAAAACAAAAAGGGAAAAGAAGAAACATATGGGGCTGTGGCACCTGATATATCAACATATGGCATCTGGAATTGCAGCAGATGATGAAGTGCAGGCACCTGTTACTGAAATTGATAAGGAAAAAGGGGAAGATGCTAAAACTTCCCTGGAACAAACAGATCATGGCATTACTGCGGACAACCATGAAGTAAACAGCCACCATATTCAGCTCTACCAGAGCAATGCAATTAAGTTGGTGCGGGAAGCATTTGATAAGATACTATCAGAAATCCCAGATCACTCACCTGATGATGAATCGAGTGATAGTGGCAGCACTTTGGAAAGGGAACTTGCCGAAAAGAATCATGGTAAAGGAGGAGAATCAAGCACCTCAACATCCTTTGATTTAAAAAATGAGGGCATATTTCAAGAAAAAGAACGAAGTATTCTCAGACGAGATATTGTTAATGGGCTAGAAGTAGACAAAGCACAATCAGAAATGGGAAGCAAGTGTAAACTGGAAACACCCAAAAGCTGGAGTAATCTGAGAAAAATAATTATTCTCAAGAGATTTGTTAGGGCATTGGAAAAGGTGAGGAACTTCAATCCAAAAAAGCCTTGGTTTCTACCAGTACAGACTGCCCCTGAAGCAGAAAAGATTCATCTGCGCCATCAGACCACGGAAGACAGGAAAAATTCTGAGGAATGGATGCTTGACTATGCACTTCGACATGTTATTTCCACGCTCGTCCCAGCACAGAAAAGGAAAGTAGCTCTGCTTGTCCAAGCCTTTGAATCAGTTGCTCCATTACCAGATACTGGTACAAGTCCAAGGTGCAATGTAGACGCTTCTTCCCAAGCAATTCCAGCTCGAAGCCGTATGAATGCCTTAAATCAAAAGGGTGCTGAAGAAGGGAAAGAAAACCGCTCTGGAATCACTCTTCGTAAAACATCATTTCATGACATGAAATCAAATGAAGATCAGGAACATATCAATGATACAACAGAAGAGCAGGCTCCAGATTTTTGTTCAAATCTGAAAGAACTAAGCTTGGAATCTAGCAGCATGCATACAGCCCTAAGTTCTCAAACCAATGCTACAGACTTGAAGGAAAATTTTGGGATTCACAATCTCGATAGTGGCATCCATCATTCCATCGGCAAAGATGAGCAAACCAATTCTAGCAGTTGCTGTCTAGAGGAGGGTGGAGAACCTAAAATAAAAGACAAGCCTTCCCTTAAGTTAACTGATGTTGCAAGCACTTCATATGAGGTTTTGGTCGATGGGCAAGTTCTCCAAGAAGTAAGTTCGATTTGTACTTCAGAAGTTCATGATCATGATTTAGATTTCAACGGTCAGCAGTTGGCATCAAATGATCAAATCAATGCAAGTGGTGGACAATCAGATGATTTTAAAAATCAAATCACGCGAACTTTAGACGAATCAATTGCAAATAGAGATGTAAATTCGTCAGCTTCTGTATTGGATCCAGTTGAGGAATCTTCTAAAGTCATCAAAGGAGAGCCCGTTCTTCGCAATAAGTTTCTCCAACCAACTACTCCACATGAAGAATCAAAGTCCTGTTCCAGTAATCTAGCAAATGAAAAGCAGAAAAATATGGGGTTCTGGTATCTGATATATAAGCACGTGGTATCTGGAAATACAGCACTACTCGATGAGGAGGCAGAAAGAGCAGGTCAAGGGGAAGATGCGAAAATATCACAAGGAACAAATAAAGCTAGTTCTCATCAAGGTTCTTGTGTAGCAAGTCTGGATATAGACGTTGACCATGATGTCGCATGCAGCAGCAGGGTTGAACTCCAGCAGACTGAAGCCATAAGGATGGTCGAAGAAGCAATTGATGAAATCCCACTTCCAGATACCCAAGATGACTCACCTGAGGATCATTCAATCACCGGTAACATAATTCTAGATCAGAAGCACCTCAAAAAACAATCAGGAGGAGAATTGGACAGAACAAAAGTGGAGAAGAGCACCACACTGGGTCTAAAAGAACCATATGCAAACTCAAAAGATATAGCCACTACAGACAGAGTGAAAGCAGTATTCAGGGAGGGAAATAAGCCTAAACTGCAAACACAAAAGAGCTGGAGCAATCTCAAAAAATTGATCCTTCTTAGGAGATTTGTCAAGGCACTGGAGAAGGTTAAAAATTTCAATCCACGGGAGCCACGGTTCTTGCCCTTGGATTGTGAGAAGGAGACAGAAAAAGTTCTTCTAAGGCATCAAGATACAGAAGAGAGAAAAAATGCTGACGAATGGATGCTTGATTATGCACTTCAACAGGTTGTTGCTAAGCTAACACCAGCACGGAAAAGAAAAGTGCAGTTGCTTGTAGAAGCTTTTGAGACAGTCATTCCTACCATGGAAAGTTGAAAGTGGTCAAATTCCTGATACAGCAGATTCTACGGATGCTGAATTTCCTAGACCGAAGTTCATATGCAAGGTAAATTAAGTTTCCATTAATAAGATCAGTGATGAACCAAAAGAAATTTTAATAATAGTAATAATAATAAAAAAATCCCTGTGTTTCACTAATGTGCAATTATGGTTACAAGAAGTACTATGGTCACCAAGAATTCGAGTGGGTATAATCACGTAGTAAACAAAAAGAACATTTCTTCACTAGATATGGTGCATGAGGTAACTTATGCACTAAATTAATAGTGTCATCACGTTGCATATGTGGTATAAAAAGACGTGTCACATTAAAAAACCACTTATGCTGATGTCACATTGGTATCTCATGCATCAAGTCTTAAGGATTTTGCAATTAAAATATCCAATGTTTAGCACACAGTTTATTACGTTGAAGATATAATTCCAAATAGCTAAGCAATTCAAACTATCGGCAGAAGCCGATTCAAAGATTTTTAAATGCTACATGCAACCAAAAAGATGGCTCATGCCTCTTTTAGAAAATTGATTGCTATTTTTCTTTTGCTTGGCGTGGACAGCATCCATAGAACAGCCGTAAGCATCACTACATAATAGTTCTTCACCTTCCCGAAAGAAGCATTGCGCAAAAAGGAAAAAAAAATGGTGAGGAGGAGCAAGTTGTATGATCAGTAACTTTCTTATTGAGAAAGACGCTTCGTATTCAAAACAGGTTAAAACAGGTTCACCTATGCATAACTATTAAACTAGCACTGTTTGATGATTTAATTAGAGTTAACGCAGCGGAAAACAAAAGAGAAAAAAAATCCTCCTTTCTGATTGTAAATTACTGAATCAGAAACCCCTCAAGGATCAAATAAGTGCATATGATAAGGGGAATGGAGCAGAAAAAGCACTTCAATTGTAAGGCTTATTGTATTTATGTGATTACTGATTGGCCATTCAATCGCAGTTATGCTCATCACCTCTCCCAACCAAAAAAAAAAAAAAGGAAAAATGTCAGAATAGAAGCGTAAACATTCAGTTCTTGCAAGCTGTGAAATAGGAAAAGAAATGGAAAACTTGGAAGTAAGCAGCAAGATTAACTCAGAAAATGGTAACGAATCCACATGATGGACAACGTTATTAGCAGTTATAACATGTAGCTAGAGAGAGAGAGAGAAATAAAAAATCCTAGACAGCTGAAAAGTAATTCTTGAAATTTAAAACAAGAGGAAATAATATTTTTGGGGGTAGTCTCGCCGCTGTAGCGAGTTCAGCCCTTTCGATTACTTCTGTTTGCCGTATCCAAATTCTCCTTAGGTAGGTTTCCGTTTCGTTTCAATTTTCTCGCGAGCCTATTCAAAAATAGTTTTTCGGCTTAGCAAAATCTGCTTCAAATAATATTTGTTTTTTTTTTTTAATAATAATGATGCACAATTTGTCTCAAATTCCGGCAGTTTGATCTAGTGGTGTTCATGTACTGATTAATTAGTTTATAAATAATTTTATTAATCAGCTTATTAATTTTGGTTAACCATTAAATTAATTTTAATTTTTAATCTTTTTTTCGAATCGATTTTTCGAACCATTAAAACCTTTAAAATTTTCAACATATAAATATAATAAAATTATACAAATTATAAAATCCTTTTCAAATAATTAAAAGTACTTAAAAATAAACTTACAAATCAAATATAATACTCAAATAAAAAAATGAAAAGAAAAATAAAGTTGATTTAATTAATTGCAGGAATTAGATACATTCAACATGAAATTAATAATAATGTGTCTATTATACACCCATCAAAGTATATATAATTAATTCAGGAGATAATTCATTATTTATTTATTAAAAATATGCATTATAATATTTTAAAAACTAATGCATCATAATATTTATAAAATAAAATATTTTTAGGTATGAAAAAATAAAAAATAAAATATATATAAATCGGTTAATCATTGACTAACCGTTAACTGTCGGTTTTTAAAAATAAAAATCGTATACCACAAATATTGGTTCGATTAATAAAAAATTCGATTCAATTTCAAATCGATTCACCGATTAATCAAAAAATCGGTTAATTATGAACTCTTCGAATTTGACTATCTCCTCATGCGAACTTGCGAAGAGAAATCCAATCAAGGGAATTTTTATTAAGAGCATTTGTGTGATGTTTTTCATTATTCGATGATGTATTACAGCACAATTATTTTATTACGTATTAAAATGATAATATTATACTTTTTAATTTTATTTTATAATTTTAAAATCATAAAAAATAATTAATAGGGGTGTATTCAATTAAGATTTTGATAGATTTTTTTTGAATGCCTTTTTAATTACAAGCTTTTAAAAATTTTAACAGACTTTATATAAGTATGTTGATTTTTAAAAATTTTAATAGACTTTTAAAAAGTACGAATGACTTTTATAGATTTAGAATGACTTTTATAAACTTTTTATCTTTATTATTCAAATTTATAAATATTTTATATATATATATATTTTACCATTTTCTTTCATGCTTGATTTTAGGTGATATAGTTGGAGCTTACTATACTATGCCTATGAATCAAAGATCAAATCGCATCCGAATATCAATCAATATAATGAATCATGAACATACTTATTTGACAAAAATAAATAAAAAAATGTTAACTTAATAGTGAATAATATTAAAAATAAATTTTCCAATTTGAAAAATTTAACATTTATAAAATATCATAAACATTTAATGAAAAAATAAAATATTTAATACTCGCTATTATTAATGATCTCAATATCATTTCACATACTATTAGCAATTTTAATCCTCCATTCATTAGCATGCTTTCTTTGTTGAGATTGAGTCTCAATAATTGATTCAAAATTGTACTTTT
The DNA here is from genome assembly GCA_948208565.1 of Hura crepitans. NCBI lineage: Eukaryota > Viridiplantae > Streptophyta > Magnoliopsida > Malpighiales > Euphorbiaceae > Hura > Hura crepitans. The sequence continues at coordinate 15,100 of CANXYI011037973.1, forward strand.
CATTAATTGGTACTGATGAAAACGATAAATCTTTATTATTTAGTTCAATTGGAAATTCATCTGATCGACACTCTTTGCGAAGAAAGTTGTGTAATCCTGCACAAGCTAATACAAATTTAGCATATCGTTCCTACATAATGAATAAGGTACATCGAAAATTTTAGCTTACAGCTTAAACAGTAAAAAAAGATGGCAACATTAACTACTAACGTGAGATATTGTGAAATTATTTTATGTTAACATATTTAAATTTAATAAATATTATTCACTATTTGAAATATACATGTTGGATGGTAAAGTACTCATTCTTAGAATTTAAATTTGAAACATGATATTAAAAAAAAAAGACT
>CANXYI011038014.1:0-10459 GCA_948208565.1 Hura crepitans
CAAATTAATGTCACAATTAGGAAATTACTCTATATGCCTTATTTATTTTTTGGTATTTTTACTAATTAATCAATTTTTTTAATCATATATTAAAGGATATTTAATTATTAATTATATATATAGACCACACGTATACATACAATAATTGAATCCTAACTCCAATCATCAGACACAATATATTTTTATATTTTGTCAAATTCTGTACTTGCAAGTTGCAAACTTTAAATTAAGTCAACCTGTGCCTGATTTAAAAAAAAATTAAAAGTATTACTATCATCCTCTTCAAATACAATTCACACGTTTCCAAATTGCCATCTCTAATTATATCATCATCAATAAAATATTATATTTTAATTTAATTTCTTTATTTTTACATTTTTCGGACACTTCAACGATAAAATCCGTTTTATATATTAAAAAATTTTAAAATCGAGCCGTACATCTCTATATTCTTTAAGTCAAAATAATACATAAACAACCAGGAATTTAATTTTCCCTCGTCTTAAGTTGTTGGATTGATAGAGAAAGAAATTATTTATATATGATATACCCCCACACATTGACCTTTCACTAACTCTTAGGGATTTTTTTGTGTATTATTTTCAAAATATGGGGCATTTTGACTTTGCTTGCTGTTGGCAATTGCTGTAATTGAAGAGGGAAAATTAAAAAAAAAAATGTAATTTTTTTCTTTTTTTTTAAAAAAAAACAGTGCAATATATTTTGCATTTGATATTACAAAGTGGTGAGTCTTTATTCAATTCTTATGAATAAGAGCTTATCTACTTTTTTTTTTATATAATTCCGTAAAATAACATCTTTTCTACTATAATATAAGAGCTTTATATATTAATTATATGTTTTTTAAAACAACTAGGTAAGAATTTATGATAATATATAAATAATCGGATATTTGAGTAATGAATTAAATTACTGATAAGTTTATAAAAAAATTACAGACATTTTTCATTTACTAATAAATTCTATTTATATTTTTATTTATAAATAGAGCAAATTAAAAGAAATTACAAAAATATAAATTCAATTCATCTGATCTATATGAAAAGTGATTTAAACTCAATTATACCAATTTATTTCTTGACTTGTTTAATATGTAAAGTAACTCAAATGATTTTGTGACCCATTTATCTATGTGATTTTATATCTTTTATGTAATGCGGATTATAAATGCATATCTTTTCAATAAAATTAAAAAAGAATAAAAAAATAATATCAGATGAATCAATCCATCCATAATCTAATCTGTTTATAACTTATTTATCAATAATACATTTAAGTTATGAGACGTGATCCAACTCTTTTTATACTTGTAAAATTTTCAGTTATTTATTATCCAACTCATTTATAATTCAATTTGTTACAATTCAATCTAACCTATTTGAACAATTTTTTTTTTTTTACGAAAGTTGGAAATTATCATAAGGGGAGAGAATTATAGAATCATGGACAATAATCAAATATATTTAATAAAAAAATTTACAGATCATAGTCAAAATTGTGGATAAGTGTTTATGTACAGAGTGGCTATAGGTCAGCGAGAATAGAGATTATCTCAAGATAGTTTATCATATGATATGATATACTTATCACCAATCTATTAATTAAACAAAAACTTATCATTTGAGACACGTACGTATATTATTAAGCTAAGCCCTCCAACTATAATTTTTTAAACAAAAACAAAAAAACCCTTCATTTTACCAAAATAAAGGTTTTTTTTTTTTAAGAACAAATCAAACGGTGAGTCTCACAATATACCGTCAATTCGGCATCTGTCTATTTTAGATAATAAAATTAACATGGCAAAACAACTATAAAAATTTAGGATTCGATTTGTTTAGTTTTACACGTTGGGGTTCTAATTAAAATCCGAATGATACACAGAAGAAAAATAAAGTTGAATCAACATGAACATGAAGTCACTTGCAAAATCACTCAAATTTCAATAACCACGTAATGCATGCACGTCCATGCTGTTAGAAGAGCAAAATTTCAACTTTCCCAAGCAAGCTAGATCCCACACCATACACAAGTCAGAAAATTTTAAATGGAGAATTTTGGATGTATAACAAATCAGCTCACATGACAGAATTCAAGCAATGCAAACTTCAATAGAACAAGCTTAATTCCATGAGCTGCTGTTAGACAATTAATATCTAATGGCTAATTTTGTATGTCAGTAAATCGCAAACTAATTCCTTGATTCCGCAGCAATCAAGGCAGTGTTAACCAGACTCTAATCAAGGTTTATACTATGTGCATATTTAAGTGCTGGTACTCCCCCTCCTCGGGACAGGTTTGTATAGCACAACAGTGACGTATTTTGAACAGAAGCGATGAGTGAAACCGAGTGCCACGACAGAACGCGGTGCCTCTCGGTTCTCAATGTAAAGATGGTTGAGAATTACACCTTGTGGTACAGGAATCGTTTCGGACGAGTCTGCGCTTGCTGGGTAGCTAAGCAAAGTGTGCTGAAGGTGTGGAGGTACTGCAGGTGGATCCCGTGCCTCATCTTCGTTTCCGGGATAGGCATTGTTGTAACTTGAATCTGGAGAGGTTGGAACTTCAAATCCTACTACGGTTGTGTCTTCCTGGATTGAAAAAAATTAATTAGCAATTTTAATTCAAAAACCAAAAATACCATGGTTCCACTCACAAGATCATTGCTGGGTTGGTTGCTCATGTTGAAAAGAAGGCAACTACTGATTAACAGAACAAATTCATGAAGTTTGCAACTCCAGCTACCTGAAAGAAGCATAGTTTTCCTTCAATGAGAAAGTTGTGTGTGCATATACATATATATATATATATATATATATATAGTATAAATGCACTGGGTGATCATTCAAGAGTTGGAAATTGAATACAAAAAACATATGTTCCACATAATATTTCGTTGAGGTCAATTATGCTGCCATCACCAAAGACAATTATCCTTCCAGCTGATATGAAACTTTGCCTACAGGCAGGACAATGGAATCCCTAGCGTGGGGGGCAAAACGTGAAAGTAAAATAACATCTTGTGAAATTACAAGATGAATCATCATTTATGAGACTTCATTAGCTATTACATTAATTGAGCTATAATGTAATAGACACTGTACTGCTTTCTCCCCCTTCTGCTTTCAATAAGCAAATATTTCTAAATGAAATCCAGAAGTGCCGTTGCAATTTAAAAGGAGAGTCATCTACCTCTATAGCATATGTCCTCTTTTCTTCATATCCCAAGTATAAAAACAAAGCAAAAAGTTATATAGCTCAAAGTCCAATAGCACTTTCTACAATTCCATTCTAAGATTTAGGCTCTGCCCAGTTTGTAGTAACCTCAGAAAGTTCCCAGGAAGTAGGTCTGATGTCCCTACTTGGCTTACAGGAAGCATCGAGTCAAAATAATTTCTTTTTCTTTGTACTTTTGCGACTTCTCAACTTCCTTTAACTGCAAAGGAAGTCGCCAACTGAAAGGAAGCTTCTAGTTTGAAGTCAACTCTTGAGTTAAACCAAAAATATAAAACTAATATTCAATTAATCTGAAATTTTATTATATTAAAAAGAGAAGGCAATAATTTTACATCATAGTTTCCAACTCCCTAAAAAATGGTGTCTGAACCAATGTGATTATAGAACTTGTTAGTTCAAAAAGAAAGAGGCTTGTAAAAGCAATACAAAAACATGCAACCTCCTTGAAACTAACATATGCACCGGTATCAATAATAGAAGCCTCAGTATAACAAATTTCAAGTCTCAACAACATACTTTGTTCGACTTGTTATTGGATCAAAGTACCCCTTGAATGTGTCAATGATGTTAAATTTACGCTAAGCTTAACTTTATCTAAAACTTCCAATTTATCCCAATTTTTGAAACTCAGCAAAATAAACCTCATTGAAAATTAGTAACATAGTAAACCTCATTGAAAATTGAGATTTTCTTTAATGTCCCTGTAAGTGTATTCCTTTCCTTCAATATTCTAATCAGTTTGTCACAAATTGAGCGAAATTGGCCATAGGTTGACATTAGTGGCTAACTCATCCATAAAGTTAATTTAGGTAAACTGAACTTTATCAATAAGTTTAGGGGCAAGTTGACATTTAATTCTTTAATTCTTTTAAGGGAGAGAGATCTTGGCTCGAGTAGAGTTAGACAATCTTAATAATCAATAGCAGGGCCAACCATTGGCTAACTCCTGGTTTCACTATACAGGGAAGACAGAAGTAATATACTTCTAAGCAGGAATAACTAGAAAGAGTTCCTCCAAGTAACTCCCACAATTAAGAGTGATTTTTTGTGCTTGGAATCCACATGCGAGATATTGAATTTCAAGTCCTTGGTAATTGAATATCAGATAATCAAGTACGGCAGAGAATTGAATAAGTGCCAAAGATATGAGATGTAAATTTATAATATAATGCCTATAAGTCAATATTTAACATGAGGACCACATCTGATCCACAATGAAAATTATTGATTTCTTGTTGATGATGCATTACTCCATTATCAGGAACCTTTACACATGCACAAGAGATAGAGAATTGACTAACTTCTCCACTCTTATCTATAGCAGAAAAAGGGATTTCCCAGTGACTATATTCGTATGGTTTTATATTCCAAGCTAATTTAATAGCCTATTAAAATAAATAAATAATGATAAATAACCTATAGAGCAAAAGCCAGTAATGAGACAAGACTTCAGCACATCGAGGCCATACCAGATTACTTCAGATTCATTTATTGGTTATCAGCTGCCAACTATGGGAAGCAGCAGAACAGAAAAGATAAATGTTCATAACCAACTTGAGGCTATTGGTTGACGGATGGATATGAATATTCCACTTATGGTCCTTTGGGCAAAAGAAACTCACAGGAAAAGTGTGGCCAAGTATTTATAAGGAATGTTTTCATTGTTTCGAGTGAATTATCTGAAGAAAATGCAGCTTCTTAATGTATATGCATGAATTTTCAAATCCATAATTTTATTTGCAAGCCTTAACATCCCTTTGCAGGTATTTCAAAGGTGTCCATTGTAAAGGAGATTTACAAACTGAAAAAGGCAAATCAATAACTCGTGCAGAGAGCAACAGAGTAACTCTCATATGAAATATATGGCTTAATGATCAATCATGATAATGAAAGAATGCTGTCAAATATGGAGGATGGAGTTCCCCTTTCAACCGTGTAGCTTTGGCTTATCTTTATAATCCAGACACAAAAGAGAATATTCCAAAATGATGCGGATTTACACATTAATGCTATTTCTGTAATTTCATAATTTCCTTAAAAAAACTAAAAAGCAGGTAAGTTTCTTATTTTAAATTAAAGCCTCCAATAAATCTTTAATATGTGGAATTGTTTTTCTTTTTCAGATTTTCTATTACAAGTTTTTATGCAATTCTAATCCTGGGAAAAGTGAGGCTTCACCTTAAGTCTTACTAGTGGCAAGTTGTCCTACATGATTTACACAAATCATTTCCAAATTCCCTAGTAAATCAATTTTAGACCAAATACTTTGGAGCCCAGATTCTCACCTTCAAACAACACAAACTTTCTTTATGCATCCTACTTGCTTTGAAATAAGAAACCTATGAAACAAAGGCATTAACTACAAATCTGAACCCGAAGTGAGCAGCAGTTAGGCTCCTCAGAATGAAAAGTTCATTGTACATGGTATAAATCTTCTCAAGAAAGGGACATTTCTTGTCCTCAGTAGGCATATATTGAAGATTATGTTGAATGCCCCCACCGCATACAAATGTATTTAGTGAGAAAAGGGGCAAGCGAAGAATAAAGGGAATTTAAAGGATATTAAAATCTTTGATCATGAAAAAATCTAATTTCGAACATTTGTAGCCCCAGCAGTTCAGCTAATGATATCAGATTAAGAGACGTTAGCCTTCCAACACTAGTTACAAAGATTAACTAGTGCATACAAGTTTCCTATAGACTGATTGATAAATTTGAGGATGGTGGTTCCTGTCAAGTGTTTAGCTAGATGAAACATCACACTTGGATTACACCTCTAATTTACTGAGAATAAATTAGCATTACCTACAGAAATTAGCCAATATATATTGATCCATTAAATCCTTCATAACTGACAAAGATAAAAAGGCACCCCAGTGAAGGTAAAGAAAGAAAATAGGTGCCTCGCCATATTTTACAAAGCCCATGGAAGATTAGTATAACAATTTGAAGACCATAGAGTCCAGGACACGACTTGGGAATATGTAGTGCCCACTTATCACATTTGGAAGCAGGATTTCTGAAATCTATGTAGTCAAAAGGTTTTCAATTCAATGGCTTTGCGAAATCTTCATCCTTTGGTATACAGTATTAATCTTACTAATATAAAAGTAATCCTTTAGGAAGAAACTAAGAAAAGAGTTCACGAGATCCCTTGTCTCATTAAAATGAGAGACAGCACCACATTAGAGGTGATATATCAAATCTCTAATTTCAAGAAATGATGAATTTAAAAATCCATTGTTTTTCTTCTCATCTACTGAAACAAAGATAGGAGAGTCTTCCCAAATCCATAGGTTATTAATCCACACCCAAAAAATTCACTAAACATTCCACATTCTCGTTTTTTGTATTCTTGACATTCAATTGCAGCTATTAATGTGATATTTCGAATATCAATAGTTGTTCAGAGCAACATAGCTTGTAGATGGAATAAGAAGGAAATAAGCTCCATTCTCCAAGGGCCTTTCTGAAGAATTTCCAACTAAAGCTACCAATAGAAATCCCATAATAACTCCATGAAGAACATTTCTTTCCACATAACTATCAACAAGACTCAATTCCGCTGAGTATGCATATCATGTCATAAACTCTATCAAGCCAAATGAGTCAGAATAATATTATCGTGAAGATGATCAAGTGATACAACAATATGTTATATAGGTATACAGAGCTTCCCAAGTGAACCTAATTCATCATTCCTCTGAAAAATCGGTGTGAGGAGAAAAAGTTTTGCGAATACAAATTACTGTGACAGATTCAAACGATTACAATAACACCAAGCAAGCTTGTAGACAATATGCATCCAATTAAATTGTCAAAGCTTTAAGTGAATGCATATATAAACTGTAAAGCACAAGGAAACCTTCAAAGCGAAATGAAATAATAAAAATGCAAGCAAAAAATCTAAAAGTCAAGTGAAAAACTTCTCAGGAGACTAATGAAATCATTAATGTCAGAACTGGGAGCAAAACCAAGAGAACTACGTCCTCAGGAACCACAATGCATTTTCAAATAAAAATCGACAACTCTAAAGAAGAGACTGACCTGATAGGGCCAAGGCTCTAGCCCTAACTACCAATTAAGGTTCCCTAGTGCCACCCAGCACTGAAAAAAATCCTTGAATCTGAAATTTGCACTTGCTGCAAGAAAAATAAAACAAACCCAGATGAAATCAAATGCAACTCAACAACTAGATAAGCAAAAAAATAAATTCACAACAGTATAATCCCTACCAATTACAGTCTCAAATCCTCATAATGTAAAAAGAAAAAAGAAGAACGACAAAACCCTTATAAGCAAAAGTTTAATTAAGCAGGAATTAAGTAGAAAGAAGAACAGAGAAAATCCAGGATAGAATTTGAAAATAAAAGAGGAATAAACAAAAACAGTTCAAAAAAAATGAAACAACAAACCTGAGAAAGCAAGAGGATTGATTCAGTTAAATATACAAGAAGAAAATAAAACCAAAAACAAGAATAAGAAGAAGAGACTGCTTTTTTTCTAGGGGAATCCGTCAATAGAATCTGACATGAAGCTTGCTACCGAGAACTGAGAAGTTAAATTGTCCCGCTATTGAAAGCAATTTGAGCTAGTAATTATAGTTACTATTTAGGCATAATACATAAATTAGCACTTAATTATATGTATTTGTCATTTCGCCCCTTAATTTTTTTAAATTCTAATTTGACATTTTAAGAATAATTGACACAGACAATTATCTCTCATTTTCATTTCGTCACAAATAAATCATCAATCTTTGAAAAATTTATCTAAAATGTCGCTCCAGCCGATTACGAGTTAAAAATTAATTATTTGGTACGACATGTGGACTCTTTGACACGGAACACACCGAATGAGCAGACGTGGCTAGTGAGGTATGATCTTCATTTGTGGCCTTTTCTTGCCCGTGATCATAGATCATCGAAAACCGATCGCTGCCCCTAATCAACCCCATCCTCCAATCAACTTCGTTCATTAACCCTAAAATCTCTGTTAACAAAATCTCTCATCCACCCGTGAATATCTCAACCCAAATCTCTAGGCTATTTCACTCACCCGAAACAGAAAAGGAAATCTCTGGGTTGTTCGGGTCAAAAGAATGAATAGAGATTTCAATCACCAAAAATAGGTAAGATTTCTTAGAATCTATAGCATCTTATGCCTTTACCTTTAAGAAGCACATGTAAAACACACACTTTTGCCTTTTCTTTGTAAGAAGCACATGTAAAAGACACACTTTTGGCTCTAATTTCCCGCTATTAACTTTGGTGAAAGTTGAACCTTGGCATGTAAAATAATATTCCTCTCCTTTTTCCAAAAAACAACAAAAGATGGGGTATTGTGATAACAATTCCTGTTTTACTCGTGGTGACATATCAACATCGAATAGTAAGAGTGACTATGGGGGTGGTCCAGAATGTTTCCTCCATAATATGTTGGCCTAGGAGGTTTGCTTCTAGAAATCTTTTGTCCTTTGACCTTATTTTAATTTGATTTTGTTGTATATAATATTAGTATGTACAACTTGTTTACATTTTATTAAATAATCAAATTATTAAATAGTTACTTAGCTTTGCTTTATTATTAGTAGGCATATGTTAGTACACAAACTTATGATTAATTAATGGAATTATTTGATAGGTAAAATGCCAAAGCATTATTTTGATATAATTATCCATCATGGAGGACACATGGGAGAGTGGGTAAATTTTGAGAGGGAGGTAGTTACTATGAATGATTGTCATTGGGATCGAATATCCTTAATAAAAATTGATGAATTCCTTCGGCTATGAGACTTAGGGGAAGTGTGAGATATAAGTGGTTAATGCCCGAAAAAATATTTAATAATGGCTTAATTGACTTGAAGGATGATAAAGAGGTATTCCAAATGTGTTTACATGCATCTAAAGCATGCCTTATTGATATTTATGTGCAGCATTTAAAGGAGTCTGATTTTGAAAATATGACTTATGCCCTAAAGAAATGTAATATAGTCTTAGAAGAAATAACTGAGGAAAGGGAAGAGGTAGTTGATATAGGTTGTAGACGAAGTAAGGGTTTGACAGGTAAGTATGAATCAAAAAAGAGAAAGGGATTTAAAGATAGAGATTTAGGGCTATCTAAGGTTCTATTAATAGGATTTGGGAATGAGACTATTGATTTGGATGTGAGAGAAAAAGGAAATGTGGGTCATTCAGTGAGGGATAAGAAAGGAAATATAAGTGATTTGATGGGTGATAAGGAACGAAATGTAAGTGGTTCGATGGGTGATAAAGAAGGAAATGTATGTGATTCGATGGGTGATAAAGAAGGAAATATAGGTGATTCTATGGGTGATAAGGAAGGTAGTGTGAGTTGGTCTAATCATGTTGTAGGGGTTATTGAAGATTTAACTTAAGGTGGTAAAGGTGTACAAAACCCAAATATAGAAGGTTGAGAGGATGAAGATGTGCTTCATGATCCAGATTATAACATTGTGGATCGAGATGAAGGTTTGAGAACAGAAGAATATAAAGATGAAGCTAAGATTGAAGAAGAAATTAGGAATAGAAGGAGCAGACCAAAAGTGTCAGGTGTGAGTTCAACTGCGGGTGTTACAAAAATGACATAAGAGTTGAGGTTAATGAAGATGAATCTGATTTAGCCCTATCAAATGAGCTTATATCAATGAGTGAGTCTGATAATGATGGTAAAGTGAGAAAGAATGTTAGACAGCGTCACTTTGATGAACAGAGGAATATAGGCTTCCAAAGATGACTTTAAAGACATAAATGACAACACATTTTTCATTAACTCATGTAAGTTAGAGCACAAATGTCCTAAAGCTAAGGGGAATTAGCACTTGGGATATAAAAGGTTAGCTCGAATGTATTTAGAAAAGTTTAGAAGTTCACTTGCTTGGCAACTACAAGGCCTAATTGATGATGTTAATGAAAAAATAGGATTCACCATAAGCACCATGACAGCTTGGAGGACAAAAGACCTTGCAATAAAGATGATACATGTTAATAGTGATGAGCAGTATGTTGTACTTTATAGGTAAAGGGCTGAGTTGCTTAGGACAAATCCAGGTTCAAACATGAAATTTAGGTGAAAGGGTGGCAAATGGTGTGGTCTTTATGTTTGTATAAAGGCACTGACTGAGGCCTTTAACTCTAGTTGCAGAAGGGTTGTACGTCTACATAGTTGTTTTTTAAAG
>CANXYI011038018.1:0-12584 GCA_948208565.1 Hura crepitans
CACTTTAAGGGTTCATTTGAAGTCACTTTTTAAGCCATTATTTCAAGGTTTAATTACTTATTTAGTCTAAATTCTTTTAGCCATTTCAAGGCACTTGTTCAAGGTGTACATTACTATATTAATAAGTTAAATACTTACCTAAGTCCATAGCCATTTCATGCTAATAATTAAGCTAAAGTAATGCACTTCATTTAACACATAGCAACTTAAAGTTTCAAATCAACATGCCATGAATAATTCTCGAGTACATATGGGAAATTAACTCAAGTTCCATTCCTTGACACTTAATAACATTTTTCAATCCCATTGATATGCCATGAACTCAAATGTACTCATAAACACTTCAGTTTAAGTCAATTATGGATAAGGCACAAAACAATATTTCTAGAACTAAGTCATAATAGCTCACGGGTATAAGCCAAAAATACACTATCTAGAGTGATTTCCACACCCAAATTTACTTAGTTCACCCTCTAGCATGCCAATCACATACTAAACTCATCTTAGGTAGCAAATTACTCATTTCAACAACCTTAGGCAGTAAATTCCAATAAGCTTTGTGAAGCTAAATTTAGCAAACACTAAGAACACATGCTCAATTCCACTAAATACTCAAGGAAATGAACTTAACCAAGGAAGAATTTAACTCTATATGCATCATTCTAGCCCTCTTAAGTCACTAGCCTAGACACCCAAATACATAAAGAAAAGGCTGAAAATCCACTTACAAAACTCTTTGAAGGTGCCATCCTCACCATGATTAAGCTACTAGCCCTATTTCTAGCAAGCCATGGTAATCTTGTGCCTCAATCATGGGCCTCAAAACGCCCTCAAATGGCCACCAATCCATTATACACACCACCATACAGATGTTAGCTAAGATTTAGAATAAAAAATAACCTAAAAAGCCTAAGAAATGAGGGAGATATAGCCATAAACTCACCTTGGTGTCATTGTTCAAGGCTATTCTAAACTAGTCAGTTTGTTCTATTTTTTTCTCCCAAAACATAGCTCCTTTTGGCCTGATTCTTTTTTTAGTGATGACTAACATCCTCAAGAATTTATATCCATTGTAATCACTTCATTTAGCCATCGGAGAAGAAAGTTATGGCCTATAGAGTGGAGAAGTGGCGTCAACCAACTGGGCAGAAGGGAGGAAAATGGGCAAAAATGAGTTTTGTTCTTTAACAAGCAGAAATCCACTTGTCCCATGCCCTTTGCCATTTGGAATGGTTACTCAGCCACTTGGCATTGTTATGGGCCCCATTTTAGTACCTCAAAATTGTCCCAAAAATTCCTAAACCATCCTGATTTTTCAGGAAACTTTGAAAATTCATAGAAATTCACTTGGACCTCCAAAAATTACATCGTTTGTTTTAAAATTCTTATTTTTAATGCCCTATACTTCCTCATAAATTTTCATGACCAAATTCCATTGATAAGGTAGTTTTTAGACTACCTCGATTTGTGTGCCAACCTCATAAATTATGAGATTTTGCAAATGACCTTCGATTTCAAAAATTCTTGCACCATTGGCTCAGTGTGATTTTTTAGCTTCAGGGTCTACTATATTTGGGTCTGTCCGGGCACATCCCAAGTCAGTGTCAGCCCAAAAAATTTTTATGGGCCTAATGGGTAACTTACAACCCGAAATGAATTATTGGTTTTGCTAAATTCTTTTATTTTGCCTTTTTCATCATTTTAGAGCCCTTTGAAGTTTTACGACCTATGCTACTACCTCGATCCACATGTAAGTGACCTAGCACCCTAGGTGCACTTCTTGAACCCTGTGGCACTGTTCAAGGAGCCTCGGAGCACAGGCGTTACAATAGATATATCAATATGTTTATTATATGCTTTAAATACCACAATTTTATTCTTATACATGCAAAGGTGATATGGATGCTTAAATATAATGCAAGCTTACTTGATACGGGATTAATAAATGTTACAATATAAAATTGATGGCATATTATTCAAGTATAAATAAGATTTGAATTTTGAACCTTTTTAGTACAGAAGATCAAAGGTCCTAGTGTAGTGGCCAGGTGCTGACTCCACTAACCACTCTCGTCCCTAGTATAAATACATAATCTCTGCAGGGATTAAGTACTGAAAATGAGGAACAAACTGAGGACATCAACCAAATCAAAATGTTCATAAAGAATATCAATAACTATATGAAAGTTGGACTCTCTGTTAAAGGCATTATCATATGGGAATAGCTTATGGACATAGCCATTGTTACAGAAATGGCCTTTTAGGATAAAGGATTCAAAAATAATGAAGATGCTAGCAGCAACAATGGCAATAATAGCTCCAATCAAACTACAGATGTCAATGTGGTCAACACACGATACTTCACCAAATTAGGTAGACTTATGTCTTGGTGCCCAAACAAGCTCATAAAAGAAGGGAAGCTTTAATCCTTGCCACACCAACCTCTAACGGGGCCATTTTTAGCTAAGCATAAGAATGATTTATATTATGCCTATCATCAGAAGATAGGGCATCTCATAGATGATTGCAAAAACCTTCATCATGCCAATCAAAACCTCATTAACACCAAACAAATACCTGATCTAAAAGCTTGAAGCTCCCTTTCCCTTTTTCTTTTTAATTTAGTTTAGTTGTGAGCTTTTGTAATCTTTTCAATTACTTCTCCTTTAATAAAATAAGACAATGAATTTATTTTTAGTCATTTGTATAAATACATTTTGTCTTTAATCCAAAAAAGGGAAAATCCTAGATCACATTAACTTTAGCTCCCTCCTAAAAGATGGATCAATAATTAATAGGCATCACTAGAAGTCACAACATGCATACATCTAATAGACATTATGACTTAATGCTTCCATGTATATTACTTAGGCTTAGTCATGTGTCATTGATCCATACATAAATTATGATCCACCTAGCATCACCTTATCGAATATAGGTGTCACATATACTTAAATCATAAAAGTTACATCACATTCATACACTTGCATAATATAATTATCATCTATCATTCACCATCTTACTTAGTATAGGTGTGACATGTATCCATCACATATCCATATGCATTTATAGTCACATTCTGTCTAAGCACATCATGTACATGTATTGCTAACCTTCAATCTTACAATAATCCATGCAATTTAAGCATAACTTAGCATCATAAGTGCTTGAAACATTCATCATATCACATTAATTATGTATCATGCTAACTATAAGAATCATCATCGCTTAGGCTCTTCCAAGGAAAAGACTCAACCCTTTTCTTCTTTCAACACTCTTTACCATAAAAAAAATGGCAACCAGACTCAAAACCAAAGGTGAAAGTCAGTTGGTGACTAAAAGCATGATAAGTAAGAAAATGGCAACACTAGAACAAAGAATAATAGCATTCGTAGAAGAAAAGATTCAAAAAGTACAACAACAAGGTGCTTTAGAGAACTCGATAGGCATGAATTTAACATGGGGATAAGTAATGACCAAGCAATTGAGCCAAGAAAGATTTTCCATAGATTCACCCATCAAAATAAGCCCTTGTCCACAATGCTAAAAGAGTTTAAAGAAGAAAGCCTCCTTCAACCCTTAATACCCGAACATCATTCCTTACCACTTTCACCTAACCATCGCTATAACCTATAATGTTCTTATCATTAAAAGACTAGCCACTTGATTGACAACTACAAAGCCCTACATTGAGCTATCCAAAACCTTATAGACTTTGGTATGATACCTAATCCTGAGAATCACCCATCACCAGACCTCACTATTATCCCTCAAATCTCTAAAAGCGAGGTTCTTTCTTCCTAACATACAATTTGCCACCTTATAAGCCAACTATTAACCAAATATAGGATCACACCAATTAAGGATATGGAAGGATCCAATGAAGATATGATAGATTGCATGTGTTTTCTTTTTTAATTGTTTCTTTCCTTTATGTTGAAATAATTAAAGTTTAATAAAACATCATTTTAGCTTTTCATGAGTATCTTTGTGTACCATATTCATTGCATAGCATAGTACTCTTGAAAGTGAGTTGAGAGATTTTAAAAATATTAAAAAAATGATTAGTTTAATCCATATATCACAAATAATTCATGATTCTTTAAAAAATGGCTCACCACTACGATACAAAATTTTGAACCTGATCTTTCCTTGTAAAGCATAAGAAATATCACTAAATATGAGATGAGAGAAAAAAAAAAGAAAATAATAAGCTGGGGTTAAGTAAACCCAAATGAATGCTTTCCATTAATCTTGAAAAAAGTCTAAGCTCAACAATCTCTAAAAGTTAAAGCATCAAATTCATTCTATGGAATCATTTTATTCAAATCCTAAAAGCTTGTGAGAACCATTCTAAAAAGACAAACATTTTTTCAATTATTTGTCACACAAAAATCCAAAGGTCAGAAGGTTCTAAACTCCAAAACCTCATTTTCAGCCTCAAAGAATTGAGCATTCTCTTTTCAATGTGGTTGCCCTCATTCAAAAATAAAAAAAAAATTAGTTTTCTAATTCGTGCTAGGCTAAGCATACCATAAGCCTAAGTAAAACTTAAGAAAATTTGAGAGAAAACACTTAGTCAGAAAATCTTCGAACTGGCTAATAAGATATCATCAATGCAGTACTTGAAAAGATCAAAAGTACAAAGATTTAAAATACTAGAGAGCATGAAGCTAGCACCCATGGAAAGCTACTTACTGATCTAGATAGTTCTATCGACCTCTCACGACACGAGCTTCAAAACATATCACTACAAGTTCACAATCTATAAAAGTGCATATCCAGCCATTTTAAAGGTGCAAGTCTAGAATCAATTGATCGAACATAGCATAATTAGATCCCAAGCCTTAACCAAATATGGATAAGTTGAATTCAAAAATAAAAAAAAGGAAAGAAAAAGAAGCTTGCTAGGTTGAAAACTCATAAAAGGCTGCCTAGGCAACAATTAGGCATACCTCACTAGATCGAAAACTTGTAAAGAGCGGTTTAGGCAAAAATTAAAGGTAAAGAGAAAATATATTGGTTAGAAAATCTTTGGACCATCTAATAACAAGGGTACCATACTGTGTAATCATATACATTTGCATACTCATTCATCATAATCACTCATTCTTCAACCACATGTGCTTGACATTTTGCCTCACCACCTTTATGGCACATTCCATTCAACCTAGTCCTCCCTTCCTTCATTGAACATTCCACTTCCTTTCTTAACATCTCATTTCAACCTACTTCTCTATGCCTTTTCTAGCCTTTCCATCACCTTAGCTTACTTATTTCTTCATGAGACATCTCATTCACATTACCCTTAACCTACCTTACCACTTGTACCTTCACTTTTCTCAAACCCAAGTTATTCCTATGATGAGTTAAAGAGGAGAATGATCCCAATAACAAAGCATATACTGATTCATGCAGTTAGACACATTGTCATGCATACATCACAAAAAAATAGAATTACTCATATTTATTCATACATCCATTTTAGAAAAAAAAATACCTATTCTGCCTATACATATATTTGCCTTCATCATACATCTATCATAAGAAGAACATTCATCATAAGTAAAGATGCATTCATCATGTAACATACATTTGCCTTTATCATTCATCCACCATAAGAGATGATTCGTTCATTCAAAAGTCATATTAATTATATAGCTATCTTACATACATTCACTATTCATTTATATTCCTTATTCATTTAGAAGACAATAAGCAAAAACACATGCATCGCTATATTCATCATAAATGCATTATTCATAATTCAGTCAAAAACATACCTTGCCACATTCCTTCCTCTAGAAAAGATTAGGAACTAACATACATACCATTCATTCATTCTCTCAATCACCATATTCATTTGCTAGAATTATCTCACTGATCACCTTCATGCTTCCACACTTATTCATCTAAGATAAAATAGAGTGCAATAATTCATTCACTAGGGTCATCTTATTCATTCAAGAGAAAACTAGGTCACCAATCATTAGACACCATGCATCAATGTTTTTTTCATATGCATGCAACTATGCATCAAACACCATGTATTAATACTTCTTCCCATCAACACCTTTTCTTTTACATGAAAACATGCGTCATTTGTCTATATGTTTTCCTTTGCATGAAAATGTGCATTATTCATCACCACATTTTCCTTTGCATGAAAACATGCATCATTTATCTATATGCTTCCTTTACATGAAAAGCATGCATCATTGATCTCTATACATGAAAACACACATCATGCATATCTATGTTTATATGAAAAGCATGCATCATTGATCTTTATACATGAAAACACACATCATGCATCTATACTTGCATGAAAAAGCATGCATCAATGATCTCTATACATGAAACACACATCATGCATCTCTATACTTCCCTTGCATAAAAAAACATGCAATATTGATCTTTAAGCTTCTTTTGTATGAAAACATGAGTCACTTGCCACTATATTTTCCCTTGCATAAAAACATGCATCATTCTATCAAGCATCTCGTGCATGAAAAACATGTATTATTCATCTTCATGTTTTTTGAAAAACATGCATTATTCATCTACATATTTTCCTTTGCATCATTTATCTCTATGTTTTCTTGTGCATGAAAACATATATCATCTATCTCTATATTTTCCTTCATGTGAAAGCATGCATCATTCATCTCTAAGTTTTCCATTAATTAGTCCTTCACATGAAAACATGTATTGGACATCATCCCTCATCAATACCTTTATGCATGAAAGACATTCATCATTCACAATTTTTCAATATATTTCTTATGCATGAAAGCATGCATCTTTTTCTAAGTTTGTAATGTATGAAAAAACATAAATCATCCATCATTGATGCCTCACATGAAAACATGTAATAGTCCATTTGCCTATGCATTATTCTTTTTCCTCACATGTAAAAGACATGCATTACTTGCCAACATGTTTTCCTACGAGAGGACATGCATCTTTTATATACTTTAACCATATATGCAGCAAACCACCAATATCAAAAGCCGCTAAGGGGTGCAAACATCAAAAGCGGCCAAAGAGTGCAAACATCAAAAGACACTAAAGGGTGTAGACATCAAAAGCTACTAAGGGGTGGAAACATCAAAAGTCGTTAAGGAGTGCAGACATCAAAAGCCACCATGAGGTGCAAATAACAAACCATCAAAAGGTGCAAATGCCATATCGTCAAAGGGTGCAAACACTAAGTTGTCGAATGGTGCGAATGCCAAGATGCGAGAATGTGCAACAAGTTTGATCATAAAGGTGTGATATAACAACCTATATCATGTAAACATAAAACAGTGAGCTGGATTGTGAAGAGGCAAAATAGCTGAACTTCAGATACTTTACTAATCTTAAGTACTTTGATGTGCACTACTATTTTAGCATTTCACAGCACACACCAAAGTGGGGGTAACTGTAGATGCTTGGAATTTGGGCCTATGATGATAACCAGAGATAGGCTCTAGCAACAAGGCAAAGAACTTAGACCCTAGTCCATATAGACTAACTAGTGTAAGTCTACTTAAACTTGATGCCACAAGGTCTGATTGATTAACAAAGACTAAGCCTCGAATAGTAGAGCCCATGGCCTAAGGTCCACTTGAACAAGGTAAGGCCTATGTCTGCATGGACTTAAATAGTCTAAGCCTAGAATAGTTTAGCTTAAAGCCTAAGATTTGCATGAACTATAGTAGACTTAGCATAAAACTAGGCCCCAGGCTCATGAACCACTAGGGTGAACCCAAAGCCTAAGTTCAAATGGACTTAGAATCCAAAGTTCATAAGGACTTGATGATAAAAAGCTACCAAAAGTGTGAACTTCTTATTTAGACTTTATCTCCTAATCCTACAAGGACTCTGCCTCTTCTAGATAGTAGAGCTACCTATCAAAGCCTATAAATACCCTTCTCAAAAGAGAAAGATGAAGGAGCAAGCAACCAAAAAGAGAAGGAGGTAATCAATAGGCTTTTAGCCCACTATTCTGAGAGTTTAGAAGAGGACTCTAAAGCAGGAATGATCTACTAGACCTTTAGCCCAAACTAAAATAATAATCCTTTCCAAAATCTAACCTTTTACATTATTAATTGAAGCTTACTTACAAGGTAAGATCTGAGGCCTCCTATTATACTTATCTTTATTCATGCATACTATTTCTTTGAACCTATAATCTCCAATGATTGATCATACATGAGGTGATGCTATGTAATCTCCATATTGATTATAGGAGTAGGTTGCTATTTTGAACTATTTGATTGTGTGTAATGACTTGTTAAACTATTATGATCATTCTATAATTGACATCCTAATCGCATATCCTTACATTAAGGCATGACAAGGTTTGCACAGACTTAATATATTAGCATGTGTATAATTTGACATCTGTGTAGACTATTATTCAATAACAGTTTTCTATTTGCTTTTTATACCATGCTTTAACATATTTTGTTTACCATATTGACATCTCGTATGATGTTATCATATTATATGACTTTTCTATTCCTTAATATGCATATTATTGATATTCTAGAATTAATGTATGGTCTACAAAAACTCCCTTTCATAAGGATCATAGTCCACATGGATATATGTATCTTATACATGCTTATCTTATTTTGTAGTCCACACAAACCCCCTCTCACAAGGAACATAGTCCGCACGAATATGTTCTTTAAATCCAAGTTCTTATAAATATCAGTATTTCCTTCCATGTATTTCTTTGTATTATGAGCTTATTGCTCTTTTAGTTATTATCATTATTTAGGCATGTATCATGACCATTCATGTTTGTATTACATGTATTGTTATCATTTTATTCGACATTGTTATTAGGTCCTCCCGAATCACTAACCTTTTTCTTGAGTTGTGCAAAAGCGGCCATTCTTATTGGATTAGAAGTCTGGATGGATATGTTAGCCATGACATAATATAATTCGTACAAACATAGATCGAAGGTTATAATGAGTTCACATAAACTAACTAATGCTGAGACTGGACCAGTTATATGTCTTGTGTTAACTCATTTAGTTTTATACCCTTTTATTTCTCTTGATTATTTTAGGTTGTAATAGGTAGATTAATTGCATGTTTTACACACCAAAACTCTAACCTTATATCAAATGGTTTTCTACCTAATTATTGGTATTTTCTTTAAAAAAAATGGTTTTTGAGTTTTCTTATGTATTTTAACAAAGGCTAGTCTCTTAGAGATGAGAGTTAGGCAATTACTACCAATTCCTATGAAATTACGGCTAATTGTCAAGTCAAACAACTAATAATAAATGACCCAATTTCTGGATGTCAATACATATTGAGGCTTGTTGTATATTTCAATACTGTAATTTATTTCCTTTAAGTGAAAAGGTGACATAAATGTTTTAAATAAATGCTTGCTCGTATGAGAAGGGATTGATAAACATTAGAATATAAAGGAATATATATTATAAGGGCATAAATGAGATCTGTTTCTAAACCCTTTTAGGGTAAAAGATTAGTGGTCTTAGTTTAGAGCCAAGTGGTGACTCCAAACACTAACCACTCTCATCCTCGATAAAATACAATAAAACTACAAATACCTAATATAAAAAAGTGTAGGCATTGATGTGTGTAAAAGATAAGAACTAAAAATATGATAGTTAAGTTAAGTTCATATGTATGACCAAAAGATTTATAAGCTACTCATGTTAGAGTGTGATTTTAAAATCATTACATGGCATGTGTACTTTTTTATAATAAGATGTTTTGCTTAAAATTGAGACCTTATCATGGGGATATATAATGTGGCCTAAATAGTGCACAGACAAGGTATGGTCACAATATGCTTAAATATGATACAAGTTATTCTCTTTTCTATTCTTTTAACTGAATTGTTATATGGTTGATATAAGCTCAATAAAGTAGCATAAGGATGATTATATAAAATGCACATTAGTTCAATTGTTAACCTTTGATTGTATGAAATGTAAAGTATATGAGATATATTAATAAAGGCCTTTCTAGCATTATATGCATTTAAGTAATTATATGGTTACAAAGGAAAAATATGTAGCCCTATTTCTACCTAGGATGCTCAGATGCCTTAAGATAGTTTGTTGTGACACCCCTTACCCAATCCATCTGCTAGACCGCTTAGTTAGTCCATTCGCTAAGGCTGAATGAGAGGGGGCACACAAACCATATCATATCTCATAAGACTTCACACCTTAATTTAACTCATATAAAAGAAAATTCATAATCTTAACAACACCTATAAAGCAACTCATATAAACCTATCTTAACCAAGATTTTTTATAAGGTATACTAATATAAATCCTTGTATTGAAAATCCGATAGCATAATAGTTGTCTAGTGCCACTAGCCCAGTTAGCAACCTACATAAAAATACTTATAATCATATAATTCATTCTTAAACTTCGTCATCCATTTGACCACTCTAGTATCCATATTAATATCTCTACCATATGCATACATAAAAAAATACATCCAACTCATATCTATACATAACACACATAAGTTAAACACATTTATACCATAAAACCCTCCTCAATAACCTATGCCTTATCCACATACTAAACCAAATCATTCTAACATATAAAACCATACACAATTAAATGCATAACCATTATAGTAACTTTGTAAATTCAAAGTCTTTATACAAAATTCATAAAAGCTTTATAAATATTCAAACACAATTAATACTTTATGCATTTAGATAATTTCATATAAAATCTTCCTTTAAGTATCATCATCCTCAAACGTCAAAATTTGATGGCTTTTACCCCTCCCCCTCCCCCTCGGCACAATCTAAAAGAACTTTTATTTCTCAAACCACACTGACACACTAAGCAATATTGCTTAGCAGTGTACCTAAGTTTACTATGCTATATTATAAACATTCCTGCATTAAACACCAGGTTAACTAATAAATGGTATTTAACTATACATATTTAAACTTCAATAGTTAAAAGATTGTAATTATGTCAATATGTGTCAACCAATCCATGCATTGCTAATACTATTTATAAAGTATGGTGTATGTATGCTTATGACAATAAAGATTTATTAAATGTCTAATAGCACATTAGACACTTTTGATAGTTACAGCATAATTGAAGACATATAGCACATAAAGAGTTCACTAAAGTGCGTACAAATTAAAACTTTAATTTACATGAATATTATAACTCTTATGGGTATGATTTATGGTACACATATCATTTAGATAAATGTTTACATGTCTTATTTTATCCATGTTCTCTAATTTCTGTTATATTACACATTCGTCTTTTATACACACACACACACACACACATATATATATATATGTATGTATGTATGTCTATGCATAATCATGTATTTATGCATAAGAACAATGATGCCATTAAACAATAACATTCATATCATACTAAAAGCATAATCATACAAGAAAGCTTATAGTTACTATGTTCAATGCAAATACATTACATACTTAACAAGTATATATAAACATATATGAACATCTTTATTCAATTACTTATTTTTCATATTCCATCATTGCTTATTCCATTTTTTTTATTAAGCATTTTTATCTGAGCCTATACTTAAGAGATAACTACCTAAAAGTGGATAATCGGACTAACTATGCCTGAAAGGCCATACTCAACCCATAGATCATATTAGGACCTGAAGGTTATAATAGTGCTTAAAAGCCATCCTCGACCCATAGATCGTATCAAGACCTAAAGGTCATAATAATTCTCGAAGGCCATACTTGTAACTGAGGGTACCCTAGCAGCTGCTATCTCTCCCTAGTTGACCAATTAACCTATCCAATCGAGGCTATCTAATCGTATAGGACATTGATCATAATTATTTAGATTTCTCATTCTTAAAAGAATTTAAAGTAACTTTGTGAAAAGTTAAAGCTTTTCTAGATAGGTATAACCCTTTTTCTATATCCATATATGCATAAAAACTTAACATCATAAACATCATACTTAAGCATCATTCATACATTATGATTATATTATAAGCATGTCTTACTATTAACTTATTAAATACATATTTCACTTTATGTGCATCATCAAAACATTATTTCTTGATATGTGCCTTGTGACACCCCTTACTCAATCCAATCATCAAACCCAAATAATGGATGACACATAAAATGATATCTAATCTTATGTATCAAATTCAATGAAAGCAAATCTTATTTTCAAACTATCTTTTACATGTATAAGGTGTTGAAAATACAAAAAGTCAAAAACCATTTTTGTAAGTCCACTATTGGGGTCCCCATGCTGAAATTCTAACAGCATAACAGTTGCTCAAAACACTATCCTAAATAGTAACTTGTTAAATAAGACACTTTTATATCAACACAACTCATCAAATCTCCATATTGGTCTATCTAACTATATATCTCATAACTCAATAACACAAAACATCACAATCTCAATAAAACGTTACCACATACCAAAATCATACTCATATGTGTAAGTTAAAATTATATTTTTTCTTTTTAAAAGTGTTCAAAATATATATATATATATATATATATATATATATATATATATATATATATATATATATATCTA
>CANXYI011038330.1:0-13351 GCA_948208565.1 Hura crepitans
CTCATAGACTCTGAATTTTAGTGGCCACTTGAGGCCAGTGGAATAAAGTCAATTTAGTGTAGGTGATCAAGCTCCACAAGGGGCATTTGCACCAGTATCTTAAGGGATTCTAGCTTAGGCACAAGCTGCATTCCTTAAACAATCGATAATGTTAATAAGGTAGGTCACAGGTGCCATTCCAATACCAACTCCACAGCCTCTTCCTTTTTCTCCTTCCCCTTCTTCTATGAAAATAATAGGGAAAAGACTTCATATAAATAGGGCCAAGGACTTTAAAGGATAGAAAGAGGATGATACCATTAAAGTAGATTATTGGCTTGACAAAACAAAAAGAATCCTAGATAACTTGCATTATACACTTGAAAAAAGGTGGAGGGTGCTACATCTTTGCTCTATGAGGAAGCCCATCAGTGATAGGTTGGGATAAAGAGATAAGTAAAAATCTCCTAGCCTCTACAATTGCTTACAGGGAGTTTCTTCCTTTCATCTTTTTGAAAGAGGCATATTGACATAATTTACCTAGAGAGCGAGAGGAGAGAATTTATCCATTTTCAATAGAAGTAGCTCACCATAGTTTAATATGAAAAGGAGTTTATAAATTGAGCCGATATGCTCTAAAGATGGTGGCTGATGAGAAAAACAAGTGCCATTCTTTTAAAGATGGGCTTAATAATTCTTTTAGGGTTTATATTATAGGATAGGAAATTGATAGCTTTCTTAAGCTAATGAGTGTTGCCCTAAATGTTGAGCAAGTAAAGTTAAGGGAGAGCTATACAAGAGAGAGATAATAGGGAAAAAAGGGACAATCTAGCCAAAAGCCATCCAATAATAAGAAGGGTAAGCAGTCACACGTACAGTTAATTAGGTAACATAACCTAAAGTCAGGTGGCACCACAAAAGGAGATGGATCACAATATAAGGGCACCACTATAGGTTCTATAACTTTATTTAGGGAGCAGCCCCTCTAATTTGTAAGCATTGTGGCAAAAAGCATTTTAAGCCTTGTAAGCTACTATTTGGGGCATGTTCCAAATATGGAGTAATAAGCCATTTTATAAGGGATTTCCTAAGAAAGCAAGAAGCACCAACTCCTATTACAACATAGATAGCCACGTCTGGCCTATAAAAAAAGTAGGAGACAAGGTAGACAAAATACAAGTAGGTAAGGACAAAGGGCCATTTTTTAGACTGTCAATAGGCTAGCAAGGGCAGAGCTCATGCTCATGTGTATATGATGAAAGTAGGGATGAATATGATACACCAAATGTTATCATTGGTAAATTCTTTTTTCTTGGTTCTAGTGTTTATACTCTTATAGTCCTTTGTTCTACACATTCCTTTATTTACACAACCCTATCTCAAGATAGTGGTTTTCATATTGATATGCTTAACCATGAGATATTAGTAACTAATCCAATAGGGCAAAGTGTTTTATTTAGTAAAGTTTACAAGAACTGCCCTTTAATGATATATGATAGAGAGTTTACAACTAATCTTATAAAGTTAACCTTCCATGAGTTTGATATAATTATAGGCATGGATTGGCTTTCTAAATATCAAGCCATCATTGATTGCAAAAAGAAGAGGGTTGTTTTTAGAACAAAAGAGGATAAAGAAATAGTTACCTTTAGAGTTAGGTCTGAGGAGCTATATAACATTGTCTCTGCTATGATAGCTAGGAAGTTTATGAAAAAGGGATATGCAGTATTCTTAGCTTATGTAATTGACACAAAAGTAGGCAACTCAAGTATCTAATGGCTTACATCGTGGTTTTTCTTCCATTAAAAAATCTGACCCCTCTCTTTCTCTTCTTCTTTTGATTTCTTTCTTGTTCTTCTTATTTTTTTTATAAGCACACTTTATGTCTTTCATTATAACTTTTTATATTCTCCTTTTCTTCTTTTCTTTTTCAACTATTCCTCATCTTTCTTCTCTTTTTTTCAGGTGATTGTAATATACAATCTTACTCCTTTACACATTATCAGTATCTAAATAGTGACTATAGCATATCTTATTACATTTAACCTTTATTATATGCTTATCATGGTTATTTTGTTTTTTCTTTTGTCTTGGTCCTAACTTTTACCTAGAGAGCTCATTTTCAAGTTTCCGTTTAGCAGACCACCCAAACTTTTTAGACCAGTGAGTTTCTTATTATTTCATCTCTCTCATTTTCTCTTTGTCCTTATTTTTGCCTATAGAGCCCATTTATTAGGTTTTCTCCCTAATAAACTGCCTTTATTTTTGCCTAATACACCTTTATAAGTTTTAACATCAATGAGCTTCTTATTATTTTATTATTATTTATTTATTATCTTTTCATGATCAAACATATGAGAGTTATCCTTAAACATTAGCTACAAACTTTTATTTGCAGCTTTATTCTAGAACTACATCACATAACAAACACACATTATTAGAAACATGAGGAAACCATCACATATCATAAGCTCTATAGTCTTACATGTAACCAACTAAAATATACTATAACATAGGTTTAAAGTGGCTTTAAGCAATATGAAATAGCAACATGACACCAAATATTTTCACAATTAATATAACTATATCCTTATTAAATACAGTTAAAACTTTATTGAACCATTTAGCATTGCCACTATAAAATATTTCAATTTCATCATAACCATACCCTTGTCATTAGTTAGCCTTTTTGAGTTTCCACAATTGTCTATTTTCTCTCATTCCCCTAATTTGTGCCTTGACAGCCTAATACAAGGTTTTCACTCCTATAGAGTGCTTTAATGTTTGCCTATGCTACCTTTTTTAGGTGTCCAACCTAGGGACCTCTTTTTTTAGTAGAAGAACTTTTTTAGTTGATCGATGTTGATGAGTTCTTTAAACTCATTCCCCTCTAGGTCAGCAATCTTTGTAGCTCCTTTTGACAATAATTGCTTAAGCACATAAGGACCTTCCTAGTTAAGTATGAATTTCCCTCTCAGGTCAACTATGTTAACCTTGGATTGCTTTAATATAGATCTTTTTCTTTTAATACAAAAGGCTTAACTTTTTTTGGTTAAAGGTCTTATAATGCACTTAGATTCGATTATGGTATAAAGCTTTTATCCTTTTCTCATCTAAGAAAGTCAATTATTGATATCTATTATGTACTCACTCTGTTTCTAGTACTTTAGCCTTTATAAGAATTAGTAAAGATTAAATCTATAACTCAATGAGTAACACAACTTTAACACCACAAACCAAGGAAATAGAATAAACGCTATAGACATTTTAATTGATGTTATATATCCCTATAACGCAAAAGATAACTTATTAGCCTAATTATATGTCTCTACCATTTTCACCAAAAATCTTTTCAGATTCTTTTTAGCTACTTCTATTACATTATTTGCCTATGGTCAATATAGAGAAGACCTTCTATCTTGCCAATAAATCTTTTGTTGTATTTTCAAATTGTACTTTGCTATTAGAAATTACCTAGTGTGGAACCATATATATGAAAATGAGGTGTTTTTCTATGAACTAAGCCATTTGTTTTACACTTATTTTACGATTGGAAATAGCTTCTACCCATATTGAGAAACAATCAATTGCTAAAATAATGTATCTATAACCATTTGAAACTGTTAGCCTTATCTCTCTAATGATATCTATCCCTTAAGCTATAAATGGCTAATGTGCTATTAAACTATGTAGCTCCAAAGGAGGAAAATGCCTAATATCTACATGCATCTGACAATTCTAACATCACTTAACAAATTTTGTGTAGTCTATTTCCATAGTCAACCAATAAAATCTTTACCTTAAGATCTTATTTACTAAACTAAGTTTGTCCATGTGAGTTCCAAAACATCCTACTTGTACCTCTTCTAGGATCCTTCTGGCCTTTACTTAATCCACATATCAGAGTTGCAACTTATTTGATATCTTTTTGTATAAATTACCTTTGTAACATATGAACTATCCAACTAGTTTCTTTAGCACTAGTCTTTCTTTGCTAGAAGCATTTTCTAGATAAACTCATTCTTCTAAATACCACTATGAACCCATTCTTCTAAATACCATTATATGTTAAAGTACTAAGGCTTTCTATTAGACTCTTCTATTACTATAATCTGCTCTTTTCTCAAAGTATGGTCTATTAAAACTTAATAGCACAACCAGTTTCATCTTTGCACCTATTAGATTATCCCATACTAATACCAAAGTAGCCAATACATATACGGTGTGATTCTCTTCTCTTAGTGAGTGGTGAAAAGTGAAAACTTTAACTAACTTAAAAATTCTGCATATAGAACCAACTTGTCTTATCTTACTTGCCATTCTCCTAAAGCCTGATGTATAACCAAAATTGAGTCTCCATATGCTTCTACTATCTTTGCCCTCAACACCAATATGGCTTTTAAACCAAAGATACATGCCTTATGCTTTGCCATATTACTAGTGGCTTGAAAATTTAGCTTATTTATAAATAGAATCACTTTACCCTTTGGAGTAACCAAAATAACTCCTAAACCAACTCCCTTGTTATTAGCTTCTCCATTGAAATATACAATTTAACCTTTCTCTATGATCACATTCAAAGCTTTATCAAGGAATTCAAACTCATACTGATTACCTTCATTAGCTGTTATGCTAAGAACTCAATAATTGCTCTTCTTTTTATGGTCTTTTAGGTGATATATTCAATATCAAACTCCTACAATAGTATTAACCATTTACTCAGCTTCCCTACCAAGGAAGAAGTAGAGTGAAGATGTCGAAGCAAATTGAGCTTAGCCATAGCTTGTATCCTATAAGACTAAAAGTAATGCCTTAACTTCTTTAAAGCCTAGATCACATACAAACAAATCTTTTCTACCTCTACATACTTCTCTTTATAAGGTAAAAAACTTCTTACTCAAATGACAAATGGCAAACTCAACCCTAAATTCATCCTCTTGAGCTAACATAGCTCCTATTAAACATTGCATAACAAATTACAATCACAACTTGATGCAGCTATGGGGGTCTCAGAATCAGAGGATTGGTTAAATACTACTTTACACTATCAAAGGTTGCTTAATGTTCATTTGATTTTATAAGATTATCCTTCTTCAATAACTTGAAAATTAGTTCACATATTATGGTCAATTTAGCAATAAACTAACTAATATACTGAATTCTACCCAAAAACCCTCTTACTCCTTTCTCTATTCTAAAGAAAGCATCTTGATAATTACCTTAGCCTTATCTAGAACAATTTCTATGCCTCATCAACTAATCATATACCTAAGCAACTTTCTTGACGTTATCTTGAACACACACTTCTCTGGGTTAAGGTGTATGTTGTACTAATCAATCTTCTTGAAAAAGTTTTCTAAGGCCTTAAAATGACCTTCTCTAGTCACATATTTAGCCATCATGTCATCCACTTATACCTCTATGTGATGCCTTTAAGTCAAGACTCTACGAATAGTACTATTAAGGCTAAAAAGTGTTCCCAGAGTGTTGGGTCACCTTCACAAGGTTTAAGATAAGAGTACTGGTCATGGAACTTTGAGGGGCCATAAAATGATAAAATAGCTTAATTTAAAGATTTAACAAAACCAATAAATTATTTTAGGTTGTAATTTAGTGGTCGTATGCTCAGATGGAGTCTAGCCAAGAATGACTCAAGATGTGCTCAGATAAACCTAAAAATGCCATACCTTAAAGGTTAAAAGTTCTCCTGAGTCTATTGGTGAAATAATTTTTGAATTCCGTGATCGTTTGCAAATTTTCTTAATTTTGAGGTTTTACACAAAAATCGAGGCAGTTACTTAACTATCTTGTCAATAGAATTTGGCTGTGAAATTTTACAAGCCTCTAATTAGGACTAATTGAGGACTTGTAAAACAAACATGATGATTTTTGGAGGTTTGTGTGATTTTTAAAAATTCCCCAAATTTTTTGATAAAATTGAGTTATTTCGGGGCGCTTAGGTGGCATGTGACCCCACCCGTGCCACCTCACCACCTATATAAGCCCTTATTTGACATCTAAGTGGCCACTTGGCCATACCCACTCACCACCCCATTTCTTCTCCTTCTTTCTCTTTTTGTTTTCCCGATGCTATTTCCCCTTTGAAGCCACCATTTTTGCTTCATTTTGTAAGCTTTTCCCTTGCCTATTTCGACCAAAAATCCCTTAGTTATGATTTGAATGGACTTGTAAAGATTTTGGAGGCCATAAGAATCCTTAGATTATAAGAAAATTTAAGAGAGCTCAAGGTGTACATCAAATGGGATAAAAAAGGGCAACTTTTGATGTGTAAGTAATTCAACACTTTTTAATTTTATTTCCTCAAGGATTTGGTGATTCTAAGAATGCATATATGCTTGGAATTTTATTTAGAGATATGTGTAATTTTTCAAGGAATTTTGAAGTGAGGGTGGCATGAATGGGAGAAAGGTAGAAGTGAGGTGTGTTGTGATTTCTTTCAAACTTGAAGTGAAGAATTCATCTCCCTTGGTAGTGAGGTAAGTGAATTTAAGGCATTCAAAGCATGTGTGATGAAATTTCTATGAATTAAGATTAGAATCCTTATATGAAAGTAGTGGAAAATATGGCTAATGTGAGTGAGTTAATAAACTAGGAATGTAATTAGTTTAACTGTATATAGAATGGATTCTTAGAATGGTAATTGGGTGAAAAGAATGCATGCGAGGGTGAGTTCCCTATCTATCTGAAAAGTGTGTATGAGGTGTGTGAGGTGTTTATGTCTTGCTAAGGTAGTTTTGGCATGACCTCTAAGATATTTGACATGAATTATGCTTGAATTATTTGTGTATATAGTGAGAATTATAAGTATTAGTGTGTGCCTTCATTAGACTAAGAGGTGCCTTAATGTGTAGGTTAAGTGTATGGCATGTGTGCTTGGCATTTTGTATGGAATATGGCTTGTTAATGATGGCATGTTAGGGGTAGGTAAAGGAATTGATGAATAAAGCTTGTGTGTGTGTATGTTTCGTGTGGCCGAGGCATGATTTAGGTGTGAATTAGCTTAACTTGCATGGCAATGGCATTATATATGTGTAGGCATGCTTGTGTAATGTTAAAATTTGTATATGTGTGCTTGAATGTGATTGGAAGCATGTGTAAGGTAATGTGAGGCTATTGATCGAGAGCTATGCAAGGCTAAATGGCATGAAAATGAGGTATGGCCTAACTAGCATATGTGTGTGAAATGGCATAACATATTTGGGATAAATGTGGCAATGTTTGTATGGCATGACTTAAGTAAATATGCATGTGTAATAAGGCATGAAATTCTTGAATATAATGATACCTTTTTAAGGTTAGAAAATGGTTAAAAAAGAACTTGAAATTGGCTTGTAATGACATGAAAAATTGGCTTGTAAATAGACTAGTTTTGGCATGAAATTAGTACCTTAAAGTGAGCTAACTTGTAATGTTTATGTGACATAGTATGGAAGCCACTGTTATGCCAATTTGAGACAAATTTTTGAGGTTGGCTTTAGGCCTATGAAAATGCATGATCATGAGTGCAAATGGCACTAAAAAAGGATTTGAAAAGGGCCTAAAATTAACCTAAAGTGGCCAACACAAAATAGAAAAATGACTTATAACTATCCCATTAAAAAATGATTTTCAGACCCCATTTAACATAACTGCTTAGCATGTGAAAAATTGAGCCAAAATAATGGACTAGATTAGATTTAATGTGCCTTTAATTATGCCTTAAGAAATGAGTTAAAATAATTCAAAAAATTGACCCGTAATTGTTCGATAGGGCTAAAAATGACTTGTAACTGTCCTAGTCAAAATTTGACTACCAAATAACAATTATAACTATCCATTTTTAGGCTTGGAATATTATAAAAAGATGATTAGTAAAGAAATAAACTTAAAATAAAGTTAGATGGCCTATTAATTAGACACCTACTAGATGGGTTAACTAGTCAACTTAGAGAGTAGCAGTTGCTAAACTATCTATTTATCTAATTAGGCCAGTGCAGTGGCCAAGGTTTATAATTTAGCCATTGCACTAATCTGTGGAGTGGACACTCTATATTGCTAGCATTATTAACTTTATATCAAACTATGTCAATTTAGTGGTGAAGGTCCCTAGAGGGGCCATTGCACTAGTCTACTGGGCAAACCAGGATGAATATTCTTGACATGATATATTGCCACTAGGAGGTCTACAGACTAATTCCTATGCATGGTTGCTCATTATTTTTGCCTTTTGGGAGGTTCTTGAGAACTAATCCCTATAGATATATCATGCCAGCGAAGCTATCGGGGTCCAAAATGTGGGCCACTGCACATTTTTTAGTTCCCTCTTAGTCTAGTGTTTATAAGTGTTATCTACCTATTCGAGCCTATGAAATAGACTTAAAATAGAGTAAAATGCAAATCTAAAATAATTGATGATAATTTATGATGATAAATTTTAATAAATACACTACAGTGGCATTTTAGAAATTTTGAAGTAACTATGACATATCATCTAAATGGCATCAGTCACTTGGCATGTGACTTACACACTACATCTAAACCATTATTATATGCTTACTTCTATGTGTTAATACATATGGCATGTTTTAGATGGTTTAAATTCACCACTGAGTTTTATACGTAGCGTACTAGTGTTGTAGTGTGTAGGTAGCAAGGATAAGTAGACTAGCCTTGGTGATCGTACAGTGTAGCCATACAAGTGCTGAAGGGTAAAAAGAATTATTTTTCTTTTTAGTAGTGATGCTTATGTAAATTCTATAGGTATGGGTTATCATGCTTAGGAGCTACTATGTTTGTATATAAATATAGATGTGATGTATATAAATAAGTGTTTTGCTAGTTAGGTTGTTTGATAGTTTGATAACTATAGGCTTGAGGCCTTATATGTGTGTGATTATGATAGCTGTGTGATATGTGTTGATGTTGATTTAGGGACTAGAAGGGTCCAAATGGAGGTTGAATGGAATGGTTGTCTATAAAAGTGTTTTTAACAGGTGAAAAAATTTTGTTATGTACCCCGAGTAGCCGTTGTGCTACCCAATTTTGTGTAACTTGTAAAGTGTCTATAGATGTGTTTTTTTAGCCTTTCAAATCATGCATAAACATATTTGAGGTTAGATTAGACATCTAATCAATACCTAATAAAGTTCCAGAACATTCTATAAGTGTTAAAGAGTTTAGCTCTAAGGAAATTCTAGGATAGGTGACCTAGCGGGAAGTGCATCACCTGTCAAGTTTCTTTGGTAATCTAGTAGGGGGTATCACATTTAGTGGTATCAAAGCTAGGTTTAAAGTTCCTATGTAGTTTACATGAGTGCTAGAGTCTAGGGTTGGTTATGTTGCTATGCTACACTATACGAAGGCTAATAAGTTTTGTAATTTATGTAGTAATTCAAGATGGTTAAAAGACCATCAGAGGAAAGAGCACATAAAGTGGCTAGTTATGATCTGACTACAATACAGGGAGTAGATAATACAACTACTCCTGAGCCTAGTGATGCTGCATATAGGCCATAACCTCAAGTGCAACCATAAGCCGCAACCTCAAGCACAACCACAGGCAGAAGCATCTCTAGCTTTGTTACAACAAATAATTAATTTGTTGAGACATACCTCTATACCTGTTATTCCACCTCCACCTCCTCTACCAGCTCCAGTACCTTCACCACCACTAGCTCCTGTGCAAAAGATCCAATTGGAGAAAATTAAAAAGATAGGAGCTATGGATTTTCTAGGTACGAAGGAGGATGATGTAACACAAGCAGAGTACTTATTAGAGAGGACTTTTAGGATTTTATAATAGCTAAAATGCTCAGAAAAAGATAGTCTAAAGTGTACAACTTCCTTCTTGTAGGAAAAGGCATGCCAATAGTGGGATACTATCAAAAAGAAGAAGGCAGTGACAAACCTTACTTGGGAGTTCTTCTTGATAGAGTTCAGGAAGAGGTATATCCCTGAGTCTTATAACAACAAGAGGAGGTAAGAATTCCTAGATTTGAAATAAGTCAGGAGGACAGTAGCTGAATATGAGAATGATTTTATTTGATTGATTAGATATATAGAGGAGTTAATTCCTAATAAAGAGGAAAAGTAAAAGAGATTTATGAAGGGGTTGAATATAGAGTTGAGGATGTAGATAACAAACCCAAAGGTAATAGGCTTTGCTATATTAGTGGCATCTACTTATGACATTGAGGAGTTGGTACATGAAAAAAGAGATTTCTTCCAGAGAAAGAGATAGTTTACCATAGGGCAGTCTAGTGCAGCCTCAGGTGATAATAAAAGAAGGAGATAAGCACCATCTTTGTCCCAGTTTATGCACTAGGCACAGAGATAGACACAGCCTCAGAAATTTAGGCAAGCTTCTACTATTAGACCCTGATTACCTCTTAGAGCTATTAGTACTCCTAGTCCATCAAGTAACGGGAATAGACCCCTGACCTGTAATACTTGTAACAAGAGGCATTAAGGCTAGTGTAGGTTCTGTAGAAGGGGAAAGTGTTTTACTTGTGGTGCCAGGAACCACTATCAGAGAGAGTGTCCTTAGAGATAACCCGAGGGTGTTCATACTTAGGCATCCATAGTTGCACCTTAGAATAGGGGTCAGAGGTAGAGCAGAAGGGATCAACTAAGTCCTAGTTAAGGGACTAAATTAAAAACTCGTGCCTGAGCTAGATAGTATGTTGTTAGAGCCAAAGAAGAGGTAGCAACACTAGACATCATAATTGGTACTTTTATTTATTTGATGTTCCTATTTTAGCTTTGGTAGACACAGGATCAACACATTCATATGTATGCATAACATTGGCACATGATAGAGGATTGAAATATGAGTATGTGAACATAGATATACAAGTCAGTAATCCTATAGGACATAGTGTGAATGTGAATAAAATGTATAGATAGTGTCCTTTAGTGATCTAGGAATGTCTATTTCCTATAAATTTGATTGAATTACCTTTTTATGAGTTTGATGTGATTCTGGGAATGGATTGGTTGTTTGAACATCAAGCTATACTTGACTATAAAAAAATAAGAGGCTGACCCTTCAAACTATAGAGGGACAAATAATGATAGTTATAGGTGAGAGAAAATGTGTGAACAACCTCATCTTAGTTGTTACAGTGAGGAAACTCATTCGAAAAGGGTACGAAGCTTACTTAGCCCATGTTATTAACATTGATGCCCACCACCAATACTTGAATAGTTTATAATAGTGTCAAAGTTTCCTAATGAATTGTTAAGTTTGCCTCCATAATGGGAGTTTGATTTTGAAATTAAGGTGTATCCTGGTACAACTCCAATTTTTATTACTCCTTACCAAATGGCACCTACTAAATTATAAGAATTAAAGGTGCAATTATAGGAACTTTTAGATAAGGGTTTCATTAGACCCATTGTTTCACCTTGGGGAACACTTGTGTTGTTTATAAAGAAGAAAGATGGCTTGCATCAGTTGTGTATTGATTATAGACTGCTAAACAAGGTGACAATGAAAAATAAATATCCTTTACCCATAATAAATGACTCTTTAATTAGTTGAGAGGTGCGAGTGTATTTTCCAAGATTGACTTGAGATCAAGATGCCATCAGCTAAGAGTCAAAAAAGCTTATATTCCTAATACTGCATTCAGAACTACATACGAGCACTATGATTTTTTTGTGATGACATTTGGTCTCACAAATGCCCCAATAGCCTTCATGGACTTAATGAATTGAGTATTTCAACCTTACCTAGATTAGTTTGTAGTAGCATTTATTGATGAAAGTTTGGTATACTCTAAGAATAGGGAGGAACATGAACATTATCTCAAAGTTATGTTACAGACCCTGAGGGAGAAATAGTAGTATGCCAAGTTGAGTAAGTGTGAATTTTGGCTAATTAAAGTAGCATTTCTAAGAGACATAGTGTCAGCAGAAGGCACTAAAGTAGACCCTCAACAAGGTCAAGGCAATGTTAAAGTGGGAAGCCCTAAGGAATGTGATAGAGATATGATTTTCCTAGGATTAGCTAGGTACTACAGGAGGTTTATGAATGGATTTTCATTGATTATAGCCCCTTTGACAAGACTAGTTAGAAAGAATGTGAACTTTGAGTGGGATGATTAATGTTAGGCCAGTTTTTAGAAGCTAAAAAAGATGCTAATAGAAGCTCCTATCCTATTTCAACCTGAATAGGGTAAAGACTTTATAGTGTACAATGATGCCTCACTTAATGGCTTGTGTTGTGTGCTAATGTAAGAAGGAAATGTAGTAGCCTATGCTTTAAAATAATTAAAACCATATGAGAAGAATTATCCTACTCATGACTTGGAGCTAGCTATAATTTTTTTTGCTTTGAAAATTTAGAGGCACTACTTGTATGGTGAGAAATATTACATCTATATAGACTAGAAGAGTCTAAAATACCTCCTAACTTAGAAAGAATTAACCTTGAGGCAAAGAAAGTGGCTAAAGCTAATTAAAGATTATGATTGCTTAATAGATTACCACCCATGGAAAGCTAATGTAGTAGTAGATGCTTTGAGAAAGAAATTCATAGTGACTTTGAGATATATGAATGATAAGTTGTATTACACTAAGTAGAATATTATGTTGGCTGAGTTATAGATTAAACTAGATTTTAGATAGTAGATAAAAGAAGCACAGGGTAGAGATGAGTCATTGATGTAGTTGGTAAGTAAAGTCCAAAAGGGGAAGGCATAAGAATTTGACTTGAGTGAGGATGGATGTCTATATTATTAGGGCAGGTTGTGTGTACTTAGTACAGATGACCTGAGATTATAGATACTGAAGGAGGCATATAAAGCCTCTTATTTTATCCACCTTGGTAATATTAAGATTTTTTTTGACTTAAAGCCTTAGTATTAGTGGTTAGGTATAAAGAGAGATGTGGTAGAGTATGTTGCTAGATGTCTGACATGCCAATAGGTAAAAGCAAAACATTAGGTTCCTTCAGGATTGCTACATCCCATAGTAATACTAGAATGGAAGTGGGAAAAAGTGACCATGGTTTTTGTAATGGGATTGCCTATGACTAGAGATGAATGTGATGCTATGCGAGTGATTGTTGGTAGACTGATTAAGATAGCTTCATCCCTATTAAAATGGATTATTCACTAGAAAAGTTGGCTAAACTATACATAGATGAGATTTTTAGACTTCATGGTGTACCTATGGCAATCATTTTTTATAGAGAT
Source organism: Hura crepitans (assembly GCA_948208565.1). Classification (NCBI taxonomy): domain Eukaryota; kingdom Viridiplantae; phylum Streptophyta; class Magnoliopsida; order Malpighiales; family Euphorbiaceae; genus Hura; species Hura crepitans. The sequence goes on from CANXYI011038330.1 coordinate 13,179, forward strand.
CCTCAATTTACTTCTAGGTTTTGGAAGAAGTTGCAAGAAGCCTTAGGCACTAGATTAACCTACAGTACAGCTTTTCACCCCCAGATAGATGAGTAATCAAAAAGGGTGATACAAGTACTTGAGCATATGTTGCGTAGCTATGCCATTGAATTTAATGGTAGTTGGGGTTAATA
>CANXYI011038438.1:0-17446 GCA_948208565.1 Hura crepitans
CTCTGGGAAAACATCCAAGGTAATTCACAAAAGTAAACTAACTTGAGAACTCTTTAAGAGCAGCAATGGAAGTTAACTCTTTAAGCGCTAATAAAAAAAGTTGGCTAAGTTTGTAAAGAGAAAAAGATGAAGCAAAAACTATATCCCATTTCCTTCTTATTGGCTGAACTCTTATAAGGGGTTTTTGTACCCTCTTTTTCATTCATCCTTAGGTCTAAATAATGATCCTTTTAACTCTTAATAGGTTAACCTAAATATTCCTAATTAAACTCAGTTTGATGGTTCTTTTTTACTCTATATGAATAAGGCTTTTTTGTTTTATTCACATAGGTCTTTTTTGATGTTCAGCCTTTTTGCTTTTTAAGCTCTAAGACAATTAGCATTTTATTTTCTTCATTTAATTCCAATATCATCTCATGTCATTAAATATCATGAATTTTACCTTAAACTTGAATTCTATATGTGTGCAACACTTTGGGCTTCTAAAACACGTTAGGAGTACATAAGTGAATATAATCCTAGTAAAGCTAGGATTTTGTGATTTCAAATTCTTGAAATCCTTATTAATTCCCAATTAATAAATTCACTTAAGTACAAATTAATAGAGATATCTAGCTATGCATATTAACTACCTAAGTGTTAAGATGTTAATGGTTTAACCATTTCTCCCTTTTATATTCAGTTACCATACAACTAATCTTTTCACCACACTTTACCTCATTTAAGCTTGAGTATGAAATTGTGTCAACTCAATGCTTAATTAAATATCTTTAATAAAGCCTTGAATATGTTAATTTTGATATTTACATCTTTATTCCCAAAGTTCATTTGTGAATCTCATTCACATTTGTATCTTACTTTGGCTAAAGATTTTTTAATAAGGACTTACACTAGAACTATGAGATTAACTCCCCACTATAATATAGGGTAGTGAATCCTTTATTAATCACTCAACTACCTTCAAGTATCTTATTTTATACCTAATCTCCTAGATATGTAAACTTTATGGTGAAGTAAAACCACCATAGTGAAAGTGTAGCACTTGATTCCTAAGATACCTTAGTGATATCAAGTCTAATGATACTTGCGCCATTGATATAATGAGATGCTTTCACTAAAATAGATTATGTATCCATGTAAAGATCTTATATTTGGTCTCCAATGTACTTATTTCTCAAATAAGCATCCGCATGTTAATCCTAAGCATCACCATACCTATAACTTATGACAACTACTGCTTGACCTAGTAATAGAGTGTCACATGTGCTAGTTTATCTGTATTAACAATGTCCCATCTTTTTAAAACTATGACTAGGGATAATTTTGTTATTATCACATTTGCATGCAATAGGAATCTCACATCATGAACTCTTCATGATTTTACCTGCAATGTGATTTTATACCAGAGACTTTATTATAAAGTTTAAGATAATTATCAAACAAATGAATTAACATAAGTACTAAGTAATATAGAATGCCTTTTATTAATAAATGTTTAATGTATGTTAAATATCCCTATTACATAATTGGTCTAGGTAATACAACTAACAATTGTCATTTTGCCTTGCTTTGTTCCATGAACTTTATTCCAAATCTCATATATTTATGTATCATTGCCTACTTTGGAGTATATAATAATTACTGCATTCCATATTTTTTTCGCTATGTCAAGTAATAAGTAAGTTCGTGAAATATATGGCTACATAAAGTTGATAAGTTATGCCATAGCTAATCAATTTTTAGAATCCCAATAATAGTAAAAGGGATTATCTGGCATAGGTTTTTTTAGTACCATTAATATATCCATGGATTCCTCTAGCTTTGATAGATAACAAGCAAGGCTAAGACTATGCAAGGTAATTATGCCTACCAAGTTTTACCGAACTAATTTACAATGAAGGATTATCGGTACTAGTTGCAATAATTTTTCTTCATTTGTAATAGTTTAAGAAAATGCAAACCAAAGCCCAAACAACAAGGATATCCTAAATAGCATCACCTAAAAATGAAGGAATATAATAGGAAAAGAGCACACAAGAATTATAAAGGCAAAATTTGTTCCAAAAATGTGAAACAATAACTACAGAAAAAAGATTACTAAGAAAGTCATGAAGGCTGCCACTAACAAAAGAAATAAACTAGAAAAAAGGCTAAATAGAAGTAACAATTGATTGATGTGGTAGGTGACAAGGAGGTAAGTGTCAGGCACTGGCACATAACATAGCACGTGAGCTTCACGCATTTGTTGGCTAATAGTTAAAGAAGAGCAATCTAGCCAACGACATCACTTCGAGACATCTAAAGTGGGCAATGACAAAGTGTAGAGTCCCTAGGAATTAAAGAACCAAATAAAAGGGTTTCTAGGGTTTACTATTTATAGAAAATAATTTTTGGAATTACAAAATTTTTTAGATCTGCAATCTAGTCTTATGGGTCTAATACCATAAAGATTTTTTAGGAATAGAAAATTCTATTATTCATCTTGATGATTTTACAAAGTAGAATAGGGTTTATATATGGTTAAAAGATGCCAATTTTAAGAAAAAATAATAAAGTCTTCCTAATTTAAATACATTTTACTTATTTAATACAAAATTAGAATTTGCATGTACAAATCAATAATAATAAACCCTAAATATTCACAAAACTAGAAATAAAAATTATTTCTAACGAGTTTAATCCATATCTAATGAATAAAAAAATAATAAACAAAAAAACATGTACAAAATTCAAACCAAAATTACAAAATTTTGCTATGATGCCTCTCTATTTGAAGCCTACGATGAAATGCCACATTATATGCCTAAGGCACCAATCTATTTAAATGTTCACATATGGCACTAGATTATATAACATTAATGTCATTCCAATCTATAACCTCACTCATTCATATTCAAAACTCATTTTCTATCTCAAAAGCTTTTATAAAACAATATTTAATTAAAGCTCAAATCCATTATCTAAATTAAACCCAAAAGTTTGGTTTTTTAAGCTAAGCCATAACAAAAGTTGTTTACAATTGGAAACCAACTCAAAAATCAAATGTTTAAATATGGAAATAAAAATGTACTAAAGAATAATGCAATTTAAAAATTGTTTAAATTAAATAACTCATGCAAATAAGCTATGCTTCAAATCAATTGTAGATCCCATATGCAATGCATCTAATGTCAATGCCTGATCCATAACCTACACATGGAATTACTTTCTATACGTGTGTGTGTGTGTGTGTGTAAAGGGTGTCTCATTCAAGTCAATATTTCATTACAAAATATCCCTTAATTATTACATAAAGTCATTAAATTAAATCAATTTTAATTCTATTTCTGAAAACATTTCATTTTACAAAAGATTTTCACACTAAGTTGTTATTTTTTAAGGTTATGGCTGTAGATCCTAAAGGTTATAGCTGGGAGGCCTCATTTAAATAGTACCCTAACAATAAATCATGTTCATGAATCCTTAAGGGTTATAGCTGCAAGGCCTAAATTTTCTAAAACAATGCTCATTTCATCTAAGAGGATCACGACCATGAGTCTCTTAGACTTGACAAAATTTTCCTAATTTTTCTTGCATTTTCAGTAGTGAAAACCTAATCTTTTCAACTCAAATCATGCTAAAACACTTCCCAATCATCATATACTCAATAAATGCTAGTTATAGCATAATCTAATTAAACAATTACATCATAAAACAATCATACAAAATTAAAATCAACCAAAAATCACAAGCTTGTTACACAAAACCTAACTATGCCAAATTGTACAATTATGTAAATGATATGAAAAAATTATCTATGCACATACTAATTTTTAGTAACTAGAAACATTTTAGAGTGATTCAAACTTCGGTTATTGCCTTACCCCTCACCTTTCTTCTCCTAGCTTCCTCTTCTTCTTTTTCTTCAATGCACCAAACCCACATAAAACACCCATAAATGCACAATTAACACAAATAAAATGTATAAAATCATAATAGAATGACTAAATGCTAGTTTAGATTGAGTTATCTTAGCTAATTGCGTTCTTAAATGCTTAAATATTATGTTTGTAACCTTTATGTCAAGAAGAAGAAGAAGAAACGAATGTTCTAATATGTTTGCTAACTGTGCAAAAAATTGGCTATTTATACTCCTAGGAAGAATGGCTAAGTTTAGCCACTTAAAACCCATCCAATGGTACACATGTTCTTATAACCTATTTTCTCCTTTAATCCTCTTTATTATTATTTTTATGAAATGTCACCACAAATTTATGCAAAAATTCCAATATTAACTATTTTTAAGTTATTATTTTATTTTAACTCTATAGTATTATTATTTTATTTTATTCTCACATATTAGTATGGCATTACATTTATTGTGGGGTATCAATAAACTACGAAAGCTTTCAATTTTTCTACAAAACCTAGCTCTAATACCATTATTAGTTTCATGCACTCATGTGTAGTGGAAATTAAATATCCATAGAACCCAAACAAGGGTTAAAATGTCAAAAATTGAAAATAAAAATTTTATAGCAGTCAGAGGTAGAGAATTTACTAAAATTTTTCATGTGATTCCTATCAAAAGCTTTTCAACTTATTGAGTTGTCGTAAACCACAGTGATCTAAAATAGAACACCTCTAATGTATCTACACTAGTAGCACAATTAATGAAAACTCTCTAAGAGGTGTACACATATTAATTTTTCTTTTATGTGCTGGTAAGAAGCAAAATTGGAAAAAGAAAATAGGAAGAGGGAGATAAAATTTTTAGGCTAAAATTCCCTTATGTGTGGCATCATATATAGAAGGATTTCATACTCTCATAATCTTTATTTAGGTTTAGTTATTTAGCCTCTAAAACCATAAAATGCTTAATAAAATTGGGCTCTTAATTAATTAATTAAAAGGCCTAATACATGCCCATGTACTAAAAAAAACTTAGTTAAGCATAATTAAAGTTTTAAGCTTTCTTCTTAAGCCCTAAGCCTAATAAGCTTTCTTCTTTTATTTATTTTGATACAATGACATCCAATAATATTAAATACTGTATATTTTTACTCTATTAATTTGCTCTTATAGGTGTATGACCCTATGGGCTTCCATAATACATTGGTACTATAATAGTGAATATGAGTCCTAATTGAACTAGGACTCTGTGATTTAATCCCATTAAATTATTATTAATTTACCATTAATAAATTTACTATTATATAAGTCATCCTAGGCATTCAACCATGTATATGACTATCCAAGTGTTAGAAATTCAAGTGGTTTGACTTAACCCTTCCATATCCAGTTATCGTGCAATAAACTCCTTTCACCATTCTTTATCTCATCCAAGTTTGAGTATGACTTATGCCAACTCATTGCTTTATTAAGTATGTCTAATTAAGCTCTAAATATATTGTTCTAATGGCATTTATCTTTATTCCCAAAATGTCGTTGTGAATCCAATTCATACCTATATTTCACTCTAGCCAAATATTATTAAATAAAGATAGTTAACTAGAATTGTGAGATAAACTCCCTTTCAAAATGATCATAGGTGGTGAATCCTCTTTTGATGACTCAACTACCTTTAAGTACCTCATGAAATACCTAACCTTCTAGCTATATGTTTATCACGGTGAAGTAAAAGCACCAGTGTCAAAGTGTAGCACTTGATACTTAAGATTGTCAGTGAGCTCAAGCTTAAGATAGTTACATAACTGATATGATGAGATCCTTTCATTGACATAGATCATTTATCCATATGAATAATCTCATGTTAGGCCCCCAATGTACTTGTCTCCTAAACAAGTATCCACATGTTAACCATAAGTGTAACACCTGAGAATCCTAAGATTATGAATAATACTTCTCGAGATGTGAATAGTATTTCTCAAGACCCAAGTTACACTAATGTAACTGGATGGAAGTATTATTTATAAAGTAATTTTGGAAAAAATTTGAAATGAAAACAAAATCATTAAGATGCTTAAAAATAGAAGAAAAGTTTTGAAGGCAGTGTTTTGTGAATGGTAACTTAGACAAAGTTAGACCAATAAATATAGTGTTTTTGCTCAAATTGACCTTGGAATTTCATAACCTGATACTCAAATATTTCAAATATTCTATTGGGATTGGAATTGGAATTTTTTAATATTAAGAGATATTTGCTAAAAATCAAGCGAAGTTAAAAGTGCCGTTTAAGTCGATTTTTTAGGGTTTCTGAGTACTATTTGTTCGAAACCTTTAGGTATTATTTTAAGTGATTTTATGGGACCCTAAAAGATGCGAATTGAGACCTTAAAATAGGGAAAGGATTTTTAAAGAGGATTTAGTGTGTTAAGAAATTATGTGGACCCACCCTTCGATCTAATGAGATTAAATCTTGGCCTTTCATTTTTCAAGGTTATAAAAGGGGTCAAATGGTGAGTTAAAAGAGAAAAGCATTTATCTTTTTCCCTTTCACTCAAACCCAATATCTTGAAGGAGAAAAATTTCTCCATTTTTAAGCCTTCACTCTTTAATTTACCCACCAAATCTTTATTCAAACATCATATAAAGCCTTCTAATGCATTTTATGTAAAGAGATTGCAATATTGAGAGAGAATTTTAAAGATTTTAAAGCTTTTGAGGTTATGTGAATAGTAACCATTTTCCTTGTAATTGGTTTTATTTGGGTTCTTATTTTTTTATAAGGGTGTTAAGGGTCCAATTAAAGATATATATGGTTAATTTGAATATTTAAAGCATGAGGAATTTATTATGGATTTTTATGGTTTTCTATGTAATAGGTTTGTAGAGAAAAAAGATAGGAACAAGAGCAAGGAAAAGATAAGGCTCATTAAAGCTTAAATTAGCATTTTGGAAGTCTTGGTATGTGTGTCCAATAATTCTATGCCTAAAAAGTGTGTATGTGATTAAAGTGTGCATGTGTGTGTATTAATAGGGATGAATATGTGTGAATGATTAGTAGTTGACTTATGAGAAATGCATGACTTAGTGGTGTTATATGATGTATGATTTAAAGAAATACAAGTGATATATAGGTGTTTGTAGGTTAGCCGAATGGTAAGGCATGATGTCTTGAACTTGTGTTATGTGTATGTTAAGTGAGACATCTATAAATAACATATGGTAGTTAGAATTAAGTTTAATATATGTCCTAAATAAGCTAAGTGATAAAATGAATTAATGTGTATGTGTGTATGCTTATAGCTGAATGGGGTAATACATAGTTCTTAGGGTTACGTTAAGTGTAAAGTGAAGGTAATATGGAATTATAATTTTAAAACATGAAACTGTAGTATGTAAATATGAGAAGATGAAATGTTGTTAATTAAAAAAACATATATGTATAGCTAAAACTCTTAAAGTATAAGGATAAGGAATAGGTTGTGTTGGCAACTTCATTAGGTTGCATATGATTGGCCTAAGTATTTATTAAAGTAATTGATGCTGTAATGATGAGCATGAAATGAGATATGGATGTAAGTATATTGGTGCATGATTATAGAACTCATCTATATACTACTTGAATAGGTTAATGTGGATGTGAAATGATAATGGCATAACAATGTAAGTGGCATGGCTGAATGGCCTAAGGAAGTATATTTGATGATGCTAAGGCACCTATCAGATAAGGAACATGAAATAGATATAGACGTGTAAGGTAAGACTTAAATTAAATGTATTAATAGTGATATACATTAATGATATACATGATGCATGAAATTAATCTATTAATGTATGTATATTATGATAAAAATGATGATATTTATCCTTAGTCATTTATTGGCCAAATGATTTGTAAAATGGATAAAAATAATGTTAAGTATATTAAACCTAATAAAAGAATGGTGATAACCCATAAGAATGTAGACAACCTAGTCTGGATACATTGGTTAGTCAAATAGGGAGATTAATAGCTGCTAGGGTACATCAATACCTTTTTATGGCCTTTGATTGAATATATGACCCTCAGGTCTAGTAAAGGCCTCTATGGCCTAGTAATGACCTTTGTGGTCTGGTAATGGCCTCTATGGCCCAGATAGTTCCATTATCTAGTATTGAGAACTTGTCAATTGATTATGAGCAAAACTAAATGAATATCATAATTAATGATGATAATGAACATGTAATTAATCTCAAGGATGTAATGATTGCAATACATTTAACGTTATATTATAAATTGCATGTGAGGAACTTAGTTTGTTTATACACACCACTTGTATGTTATAAATGTTATACGTATGTTATAGTGCTATCATAAATGTACCATACATACAAATATATATGGCATATGTTATTGGATACACCTTTAAGTTGTCAAGCTTGTTTATGTGATGCATAAGCCCAAGAGTAGATTAAAGTTAAAGTCTCACCTCAATAGTACAAAGATCAAAAAAAGTTTTCTTTTGGTATATATCTCGTATATGTAGTGTGATGTACATGATAGGCACTCATATGAATGTATTAAGGGGCTATAGGTGTAAACATGATTTAAGGTTTTTTTGTATATACATATATACATACTTACATACAGATACACACACACACACATATATATATAGATATATATACACATATATATATATACATATATATACATATATATACATATACATATATATACATATATATACATTGTAACACCTCTTACCCATTTCTACCTGAAACAAGTAAGGCGTGTCACTTCCCACTGAGGTCACCCATCCTAGGATTGCCCTAGGGGCTTTTCATTTAACTTCTACCCAACTTTGACTAAAGTTGACCAAACACTTTCTTTCTTCCCTTACTATGATTTATTCCCTAATTTCTACCCATTTTGGTCCGTCAAAATTTCCCTCAGGCATTACTAGACATTTACAGAAATTCGGGCAGTATAACGACTACTTTAGTTACTAACCCAATTAAACTTACAAGGAAAAGCACTTCTAATTCAAGTTCCTTTCTTATTGCTCCTCTAGACCCTTTAGTCCTCCAGACAATAGTTATTAACACCATATCCCAATCACACCATAAGTCACAGGGTTGAGACCCATCAACACACAAACAAGCCAAAATAATTACTCATTTACATACGTCATACGTTACTGTACATACACGTTGTTTATAGTTCATTTATACACACAACCCAAAATATCCATTCTACTCTACATACATGAGTGCACTTCAGTATATATACATGATCCATAAAGAAAATAAGATACCAAAAGACTAGGGCAGCTACACTGATGCTAATATCTAAAGCTGACCCGGACTCTGCTCACGACTTGCATATCAAAATGCCGACACACTAAGTATGAAGACTAAGTGGTGGAATAAAGCAATTATATTATGGCACATACAGTATGTAATATGTTATGTTCCACACACAGAAAGTCATCCTGAAATCACAATCTCATTCATTCACTTAGCTCGACCTATTACTTACTCAATTCATTTATCATTCATTATCGCTTACTTTATCTATTTATAGGCCCATAGATAGACTACGCTTAAAAATATTAGACAGCCGCCCGATAGCAGGGACCCGTCTGTAGACCACTCCTAATATCAGACTAGCAGATGGCAGGGACCTATCTGTAGACCACTCCTAATATCTGAAAATCATAGCAATCACAACACAGAAGTGGATAGCAGGGATCCATCCGTAGACCACTCCCAATATCCATAAATACATGAATCATGATGCAGAATGCATCATATAGTCTCAGCACAACCAACATAGGGCAGTGGGCCCTAAAAGGACTGACTACCTAGCAGCTGCTCTAGTTGACCAATCAACCCATCTAGTGGGCATCTAACTAAGGGACCATTACTATTTTAGACCATGTTCAGTATTATTTTATCCTTAATTTACCATTTTGGGCCTAATCCACACATTTAATTACAACTTTGCCACTATCGCAAAAATCACTATTCATTTAGTCAGTTTTCGCAACTGACACTATTCATTTGGTTATTTTCTCATTTTATGCATTTCCTTTCTCATCTTATTCAAGTTTCATTCTCATGGTTATTTTACTTCCTCACTTCCATATTACATCCCCATTATAGGGTATACAATTTCACCTAAGTTCTAGCCACATAATTTCATCCAATTAGGTCCTAATTATTGGCACATAACATGACTAATTTTAAGTCATTTTTTCCTAGGATTTATATGCTCCACGTATACCATTATTGCACACCAAATGGACACATTCTTCAAACACATACACCATGCACATTTTATGTCACCATTCGGCCACTATCTCTACACACATAATTTCTTACTACTTTGTTCTACAAATGACCTTAAAATAATACCAATTACATGCCTAAAATCAAGGTTTACCAAAACAACATGCACACACCCCTAATTTCATTTTTCCATACAAGTTAACAAACATAATTATTCACATACAAGCATGACATGATATAATTAAATTATTCCATATACCTTGGGTGTGTGGACACCCCTTTCTCCACCACTTTGAGCTTGAGATTGGTGGTTTCTCTCTCCTTCCTTCTTAAACCCTAAACATACACAATTTCAACTTTGAAAAATCCAAAAAAAATCAACCATAGCTCTAAATTAAATTCTAAAAACATAAGATCTCTTAGAATCACCTAAACTACCTATACCAAAAAATAAAATAAAAAATGGAATTCATGCTCAATTACCTAATTTGGGCACTATTCACCTAAGTGTGATTTCTCCCAATTTTGGCCTTCTTTCTTCAATCTTTTAGGGGATTTAGGATCTAAAATCAATGGAGGCTTTAATTATATATATTTTAAATAAGATATGGTGGGGAATAGGAGAGAGAAAGCATAAAAATTTAGAGGAAATAACCGTTAATGGCATCGGGTTTGGAGTTTTTAGGTGGAAGAAAATGGTTTGGTTCATTGTAAAGGTTACATACATGAAACATCTAGTATATGTAATGGGTTAGACCCATTTGATTGGGCCAAATGGCTCACAAACAAATTTTTAGCCTTTTTGGTCACCTTTTTGCCTAAAAATTCATAAAATATTTTATAGGTCGTAGAAAATTCCTATTTCAATTTTAAAATTCCTCCATTAATGAGATTAAGGTCCATACAAAATTTCAGGTCAAAAGTCAACTATTGACTTTTTGGCACTATTCACGATCAGAATAAAATATTCAGAAAAAATATCAGTTGACCTTAGAAAATTCTAATTCCTCCTCTATCATACTCAGTGGAATTTTTGAGGTTCAAGGTATAATATTTTGAAGACCATCAGGCACATTCTCGGGGCAGTCCCGACCCGACCTCATTTTATCTCTATGTTATGGAGTTAATTGATACAAGCTTTAATGCTTGTGATAATTGGAATTCTAATGGAATGTTGCAATCTAAACACATTATGCATATGTTTATGTTCAAGAAAATAAATAAATGAATTAAAAGATAAGATATAGAAACATTATATTTATGATTACCTCATGTGTATAAAGTGAAATAAAAAGGTTTTATTAGGTAAATGATTTATGAAAAGTCATTCCCCTTAATATGAGTACCACTAAGATATATAGGTTAGCACAATAGATTTTTCCTTTGCATAGGTTTGAAGATAGAAGAATAATGGATGATAGCAGGTAGAGATTTGTAACAAGGTTATCGGAGTCATAGAAAGTATTAGTCATATGTTGGGTCTATAAATATATATGTAATAAGCATTATTAACAATGCTTGAATAGACCTTTTAGTTGTAATGGAATAAGTGATGTATAAGAATGTTATATGTAAATACTAAAGATTAATTTATATACATCTTTATGTTTGTATGTTTACATGTGTAAGTGTGTATTATACATTATAAAATTGTGATGATATGTGCTGATTGATATAAGTATTAAAATATGATTGAGATTGAGGATATATTGGAAGTGTGTTTTTCATGTAGGTACTATTTGAGATAGTGTCATCGGATAGCCATTATGCTATCAGAATTTCAATACAATGACCTTAAATGGATTAATATAAATACGAATTATATTGTACATGAATTGATAAGATGAATATATTTATAAGTTATGTATAGATGTATAAGTAAGTGGGATAAAGATAATGATAATGGTTATGTAACATTCTTAGTTCAGTCCGAGGAAAAATTGGGTTAAAGGTGTTAAACTATAGCTAGTTTAAAAAGCTAAACCAAAAATTAATTACAAATAGGAAAATAACAAAAAGTAAGTGAAAAATAAATATCTGAAGCTTATCTTGGCCTCCCACAAAACTAAAAGAATATTAGACACAAGAAAGAATCATCAAAACATCAAACATAAGCAAAATAACAAAATCAAAAATTCTAACCTAGGCCATTCAAGGATAATCACATGGTTATCTAAGGATGTCCACATGGTCATCTCAAATGACCATGTGGTTATCTGGCTTAATCCACTAGATCCATCAAAAACATATAAAACAAAGCTTTTTTCTTAAAAAAAACCAAACTAGGGGCGTATCCAACATAAAAACAACATTTTTAACATAGAAAACACATAAAAGGATAAAAAAAATAACATAAAAACAACAAACAAATAAGGAAAAGATGAAAAGCCATACAATCAACAAATGTAATATAACATATATAAGGCCTCTACTCTTTAAAAATGGATTATTCTCCTATTAGAAACATCAAAAATGCCATTTTTATCATTAAGCATCATAAGCTTAAAAGAATGAAAGAAAGCAAAAAATAAAAAGAATAAGAATAAAAGATTGATTGTCTAAAAAAATAAATTAAACATAAACATCTCCCTTCTCTAAATAAATCTTGTTTCTTTTAATGGGACCATAAAAATATTCATTTTTCATTGAGAATGATAGATCTAAAAATTAAAAAAAATAAAAATAAAAAGAAGAATAAGAAAGGTAAAAAGATATAAAGAAAATGAAAAACCAAGAAAAAAAATTAAAGAGGGATTTTCAGGGCTCCTTATAAGGGTTTTTTCAAATATATTACCTCAAGAGAAGATTTGTTCAAAAAGATACAATGATCAAGCTTCTAATCAAGCAAAGATAGTGATTCTTATGTTGTTTATTATAGATTTTATGTATGTTTTATTAGGAACGAGGTGGTTACTGTTTGGAGTCGTCACCTGGCTCTACACTAGGACCACTAATCTTTTACCTAGAAAGGGTTTAAAATCAAATCTTATTAATGCCCTAATAATATACCTTCCTTTATATCCTAATGTTTATCAACCTCATATCATGCAATCAAACATTTTATTTAAAGCATTCATGTCACCTTTTTATATAGAGAAAATGAATTGCAATATTTGAAATTGGACATCCAAAAATTAGGTTATTTATTAGTTGATGTTTAACCTAACAACTACCTATAATTCCATAGGAGTTGATGATAATTGCCCAATTCTCATCTCTAAGAGATTGGCCTTTGTTAAAATACATTTTTTATGTGACTTTTATTAAGGAAAACTTAAAACCGTTTTATTAAGAAAACACTAATTAATTATGTAGAAAACCATTAATGTGAGGTTAGGCTTCTAGCATGTAAAATAAGTTATTAATCTAACTATTACAACCTAAAATAAATAAAAGAAATAAAAGGTACAAAACCAAATAAATAAATAAAGAATAAGATGTTTGGTCCAGTCTCTACATCGACAAGTCCATGCAAACTCAATATAGCCTCTGATCTATGTCCATATGGACTACTATGTGTCATAACTAATATATCCATTTGGACCTTATATCCAGTAAGAATGGTTAGTTTTATACAACCCAAGAAAAATAATTAGTAACACCAACAGTGGTTCATAAGGACTTAACAATAGTACTAAATCAAAAAATAATAAGAACATGTGTAATGCAAATATGAATGCTCATAAAATATGCTAAAATAATGGTTATGAATGAGGAAGATGATAGACTAATCATGAAAAGGATAACATAGATTCATTACAACAATATTCATAAGGACTGGAATTTAGAACATGGGTTCGTGTGCACTACACTCGTGAAAGGGAGTCCGTGCAAACTAAAAGGTAGAGCACATATGCATAAGATATATATCCATGTGGACTACGATTCTCGTGAAAGGGAGTCTATGCGAATTACATATAGAACATATATCTTTAAAACATATGTCCACGTAGGCTATATTCCTCAAGAAAAGGAGTCCGTGCAAACCATAATATAGAATATACAAACATAAAACACATACATCCACGCAAACTATGTTCCTCATGAAAGGAAGTCCGTACAAACCACATGTTAGTTCTAGAATATTAATGACATGAATATTAAGAAGCAGAATGATTATACAATATTAGAAGCACAAATACATATTAATATCATACATTAGAATCATCGAAATAGAGCATATGAGGTGAACATAAAATTATTATCGAACATTGGTCCGTATTAACTTCATACCATGCACACGATCAAAATAGTTAGTCTATGCAAATCTACTCCTATAACGATTACAGAATGATTACATTATGTTAATAAATGATTAAACACAATGAAAATAGTATAAAATATTAACCTACTCTATTCTCAATGTGGGGATTACTTAGAACCACCTTACATATCGATTAATCTTAAGAAATCATCAGTTATAGAAATAATGCAAATAGATGAATGATAAACAAGATAAGCCTCATATCTTACCTTGTGATTAGCTTTAAGCAATAAAGCGAATGTAGGGTTTTGCAAAGAAAGATTTTTAATAAGAGCTAAGGACTAGAAAAAGCAATTCTTACTTTAGAGTCAGCACTTAAACTCTATTAAATAGTGGGTTTTAAATTCTTAGAATTCCTCATTTTCAATTCCTCTAATTCTCCCTTGAGAGGGGTATTTATAGGCTTAGTGGATATCTCTCCCATTCAAAAGAGGCAGAGTCCTAATAAGATTAAGAGTTAGAGTCCAAATAGGATGACCGCACTTCTAAAAGCTTTACGATGGCAGGTCCATGCAGACTTTGGGTGCTAAGTCCATATAGACCTAAGCTTTGGGTCCATTAGGGTAGTTCATGAGCCTTGGGCCTAGTTTTAGTCTAAGTTTATTATAGTCCATGGTGATATAAGCTTTGGTTTGTTTGGGCAAACCTTGGGTTATGGGCTCTACTATTCTAAGCTAGGTTTTTGTTAAATGTTGTAGACCTCATCGCATTAAGTCTAGGTGGACTTATACCAAGTTAGTCCATACGGACTAAGGTTCTAGGTTCCTACCTTGTTACTTAAACCTATCTCTAATTATTATCATATACCCTAAAAATAAGACGTCTACAGTTGCCACCACTTTGGCGTGTGTTGTGAAAATGAAAAAATTAAAATAATGCACATTAAAGTACCTAAGTTCGAGATACTCACCTAAAGTTATACTTACCTAGCATAAAGCTACATCGAATATGGATGCCTACCCCAAATCAAAGCAAAAATTAGCTAAACCTAAATTGTATCTTCCTTTCAAAAAAGAATTGATATTGTGAAGATAAACTACACTAAATACAAGTGCCTTCTTATCCTCAGGTAAAGTAAAAATCCAACTAGATCTGAACATCCTTTTGCTTCTGATGTTTTTAGATAGATAAGGTTTAAAGTAACCTACATTAAATATGAATGTCTACTTTCCTTCAGGGGAGATTAAAATGCTAAATTGAAAAGAACTACACTGAATATAGGTACCTATTTACCTTCAAGGAAGTTTCAAGATGTTCAAAATTGAAGAACACTACACTAAATATGGGTGCCTATTTGCCTTCAAGGGAATTTTGAGATGTTGAACTGAAGAAAACTATATCAAATGTGGGTGCTTATTCACCTCCAAGTAAAGATAAGTTATACCAAATACAGGTGCCTACTCACCTCCAAGCGAATTTCAAGATGTTCAAAATTGAAGAAAACTACATTGAATACGGGTGCCTGTTCTCCTCCAAGTGAAGATAAGCTACACCAAATGTAAGCACCTATTTGCCTCTAGGTGAAGATAAGCTACACCAAGTATAAGTGCCTACTTGTCTTCAGGTTGGTAGGTTACAGATGGACTGAACCAAATTTGGTGATAAATCTAAAAGAGTTTACTAAACTGAATTTAATGATGAGTCTAAAGATAGCTTGGACCGAACCAAATCTAGTGATGAGTCTAAAGATAACATGGACTAAATTGAATCTAGGGATAAGTTCGAAGATAGTCTGATACTATGAACTGAACTAAATCTAGTGATAAGTCTAAAGATAGTCTGATAATATGGACCAAACTGAATCTGGTGATAAGTCTAAAAATAGCCTAATAGTGTGGATCAAATCAAATTTGGTGATGAGTATAAAGATAGTCTAACAGTGTGGACTAAACTAAATTTGATGATAAGTCTGAAGATAGTCATTAGTGTGAATCAAATCAAAACTAGTGATCAGTCTAAAGACAGTCTAACAGTATGGATCGAATCGAATCTAGTGATAAGTTTGAAGATAGTCGATAGTGCGAACCAAACTAAATCTAGTAATTAGTCTGAAGATAGTTAACAGTGCGAATCAAATCGAATCTGGTAATGAGTTTGAAGATAGTCTGACAATATGGACTAAATCAAATCTAGTGAAGAGTCTAAAGATGACCAATAGTGCGGACCAAACCAAATTTAATGATGAGTTTGAAGAAATGGTTCGAACCATATCTAGTGTTAATGACATTAATATCGTGCAAGTATATATATGACATCATGTGCACATGTGTTGTGTGTGATGTAAGTGCATAACTAATGCATGAGTTAGAGGCTTAAATATATTTAGGTGCATAAAAGTGAGAAAGGTATGTGGTTGATGCATATGAGTGTGCATGACTGATGTGACTAAGAGATGTGCACGTGTGAATTATTATGAACTGACATGAATGTAGTGCCCTATATGGGTAAGTTTGTGCTTAGTTCTTAGACAATTGAAAGGATGAACTTTTTCTATGATATGAAAATGAATGTGACTCTATCCTAAATGTACACATGATGTTACTTGTCCTTTGTTTCCTAAGCTACGTGAGCTATATGACTAATGCCTAGATAAGATGTTTATGCCAAATGATGAATAATAATGCATGCATGCTTATACTGATGCATGTAGACCTAATGAATGTTTTTCACCTAATTCTGATCTATGAATAATGCATGTGTATATATGTTATGTGCTTAAAGTATGTGACTACTATTGGATGCATTGATGCCCACTTAATGCACGTATGTGAATGAGACAATATATGTTTAAATGTATGAATGTGTCTGGTGATTAAATGTGACCTAGTTTTCTCTTGAATGCACTCTATCCTATCTCAGATAAATGAGCATAGAAGCATTAAAGTGGTGAATGAGATAACTTTAGTGAATGAATATAGTGATTGAGTGAATGATATGTGCATTGGTTCCTAATTTCCTTTAAAAGAAAGAATATGGCAAGTTATGTTTTTGATTGAGTAATGCATGAATAATGCATTCTTGATG
>CANXYI011038442.1:0-10701 GCA_948208565.1 Hura crepitans
TTTGTGAGTAATTCATTTGTGAGCTTAAAGCTTCACTAATAATGGATCTTGAGGGACAAAACTCATTCTTTTTTGTTATAATAATATGTTTTGATCCTATGCATAGGCATAGATGCATAAGAAATTAGTTTTTCTCATAAGATATGCCTTTAATTCCACATAAAGTTCATTTTCTCTCTTTATTGACATAAAATTGTATGATAGTAGTATTATCATATTTTTTAAATCATAAACATTTTTTTCAACTCATATATGAAAAATAACACGATTATAGGAGAATTATATTGCATATTGAAGTAGTTACATTGATTAAAGTTTCATATTATGTTTTATTATGGATTAAAATTTATTTTTTCAAAATTATATTATTTATGTGCTTGATGTGAATATTAGATATTAGGAATTACATTTTGCATTAGAGAGCATGGTTTCACTTGTTAATATAGAGAACACACACTAAATACTAGATGTAATGGTTATTAACTATCAACCATTAATCTAGTTCTTTGATGATTAATTGCTTGGTCCCTATCTTGGGTGAAGACAATTAAGCTAAGTTTATTGGTTCTCAGTCTGCACTGAGTGGTAACTTCTAACTTTGTCACAAACTCAGTCCAGCTCACACTTAGAGATAAATTTGTTTCTCTAGCTTAAGGTTATAAATTATCTCTACTTCTCTTCTAGATAATTCACTATAACATGCTTTTTCTTGAATTTTGCCAAAAATAATCCCAAGTTCTATCATGTGCTAAACTTCATTCGATACTATTTCCCACCATCTATAGAATTCTTATTACACCAAAGATGTTTCATATATTAGACTCTCCTCAGGTGTGCATTATAATTGTTGAAGAATTCTCAAAGTTCATTCCAACCAATATTTAGTGACTACTAGATAATCACCTTCTCTTCTAAATAAACTTTAGCATTCATTTTCTTAATTATCTCTAAATATGACTTTTGAGGAGGTTGATGTGTTTGTGGTTGCTGAGGTTAAAGTTGATATGCAATTGTTGTAACTTGTCTCAATAATTCTAACATCTATTGAAGTATTCCTTATTAAGGTTGAGTAGCTTGTCCAACAGTTAAATTAATAGATTCTTAAGAAGGTCTATTAAACCCCTTTGTAGAGATAGGAGCATAACTTTTTACCTCCTCCTTGATAACCTTTTAGAGGTATAAGACATTTGTAAACCATTAAAAAGGAAGAGCAACTCTTTTGTAAGTTCAAGCATTATATATGTATAATGCAATGAATGTCCTAACTCACATGACATGAATATGCAATAGTTTAATACCAATGAATGCCTAAACTAGGCTTTGATACAATTAAATGTAACACCTTTAACCTATATCCGATGAGGACTCAGATTAAGGATGCCATAAAACTCATTAGCTGATCAATTGATCATTACTAACTTACAAGTTCATATTTAAAATCCATCCATAAATTAGTGATCTATTGATTTTTACACAAAATAGGCATAATGCATTAAAATTTGGCAGCATAATAGCTGTATTGGAAGCATTACTCATATAGTACTTGTATAAAACAATACTCCTAATATGTATATTCCAACATTTCCTCTATTCTTCTTCAATAATGTTTGTTTCCACGAGTCAAGCACAACGAAATTTTAAAAATTTTTAGAAATCATACAAAGTAATGGTTATTGATATTGGTTTTTCTACATTATACATAATAGAAAAATAATAAATTTGAGAAAAACTTGCAAAGATAATAGACCCAGATAATTTAAAATACATCTTAAACAATAAATCTAGTAGCATTTTGTGATTTACCATAAAAGATGATAGTAGATTCCTTCTGTGAGCTCTTCTCACTAGGTTGTCACAAACCTCAATGATCCTATTTTAGGAGCACCTCTAAGGTAATCCACACAAGATGTTCTTAGAATAGTTGAACTTGAAAATCCAGGTGCTAGTTGGATGTTCAAGTGGATGAATGAAGAATAAGAAATTTGTGTGTTTTCAATTTTTCTATGAGCCATTTTTTGCTATGTATGGTAGCTATAGCTATAAGGGTTATTTATACTTTAAATAAACCCTTTTTATGTCAGATTTTGACACATAAAATGTTCCTTAAGTTAGACAAAAATGGACCAACACATTGGGCCCTATTCAGTCTTATGCATATAAGCCTTTTAATAGGCTTATGTGCAATCTACTTTGGCCGCACTTTCATTAATCTTATGTGGTACTTTCAGGCTCTATTTTGGATTAATAATTACTCTAATTTAAGGCTTTTTAAAAAATTTAAAAGCCCATAAAATAATATACATGAGCAATTAAAATTTGGACTTAACAAAGCCTAAGTCTAAAAAACCAAATTTCTAGACTAAAGATCAACAAGTTGGCTCCAAGCTCATTTGCTTATTTCTTTTTCTTAATTATTCTTTCAATGATATCCCATATCATTAGAATATTTAATCTTATTGAATATTCCTCAAACTTCTTTTATGTGTGTGACCCTATGGGTTTCTAGAATAGCTTGGTATTACATAATGAAATAGAGTCTTATTCTAACTAGGACTTTATAGATTCAATCTAATTGAACCAATATCAATTCACTAATTGATATATCACTTGTATGTAAGTCAAAAGAAGCATCTAGCCATGTATTCTGGCTACCCAAGTGCTAAAAAGTCAAGCGGTTTGACTTAATCCCTCCATATGTAGTTACGATGCAATAAACTCCTTTCACCATCTTTTACCTCGTCTAGTTTTGAGTATGTACTTATGTCAACGTATAGCATAACTAATTAAGCCGTAGACATATTTCTCATTCACTCATGGCACTTTGCTCTAGCCAAAGATTCATGGATATAGATTATTTATTTTAACTATGAGATAAAGTCCCTACAGCAATCTAGGGCGGCGAATACTTTGTTAATCAATGCCCTATTTTTAATACCTAAAAAATCCCAGTGTTATGAATAGTACTTCCTAGGAAATGAATAGTATTTTCTTAACACTAGGGACACTAATTTTACTAAATAGAAAAAGTAATTATGACATAATTTTGAGTAAAATTTAAAGTCAAAATGAGGTTATTTAGGTGGTTAAAAATGACTTTAAAGTTTTACAATAGTATCACATGCATAATGACCTAGTTTTATATGAAACGTAAAATATTTAAAAGTTACTTAGAAAATTCAAGGATTTATACAACTTGATACATAAAAATTCTAATTAGCCTATTGGCACTAGAATTGGAATTTTCGGATATCACGAAGTGTTTTTTTGAATATCGGGTAATATTAAAATTAGTGATTTTAATCAGTTTTTCTCTTTTTTTTGCACTCAAATTTTTAAAGGATTGTGGGGCATAACAAAAATGAATTTTATGAATAAATTTGACATTTCATTGGGTTTTAAAGATGAGGAATATTAGAGGGAAAAGGAGGAGAAAAATGAAATTAAAAATAATTATTTTTTGAATTTTATATAAATGGTCAAACCACTTAAAAAAGTCAACGTTTCATCATTTTCTCCTCTCCCTCTACACCACTTGAAGCCTCGGCTTCTACCTTTTCTCCTCCTTCATTTTTACGTCTTTCTTTTTCTTCTAAGTTCATTCCAAGCCAACAAAAAATAAATTGAGTGCCTACACAATCTCTAGAGTACTAAAGGAGCAAAAAATATGAAGGAAACCGATTGATTTCATGGTATGGAAACCCTTATGAATAGTGACCTTTAAGTTTAGGTGAGTTTTTTTGAAGCCTAGTATTTTCTCATATTCTACAAGTGCCCAAGAGCATTTCTATCATTTGAAATTTTAATTTTGAGATTCGATTGATTTATTAGAATTTTTACAAAACTTTTTAATTATATATTAGAGATTTTTGATAAAACCTAAGATAAAGGGTAGTTGAACACATAAGTGGGCCTTAAGGTTTCATTATGACATCCTCAGTATGTGTAATCAAAAGAAATTGTGCAAAATTCACTTATGTGCATTAAATTTCACATTATGCCTAAAAATGGGAAATTGCAATAAAAACTAAATTGGGTGCATGTACGGAATTTATTGAGTTATATGGCTTATAAAATGTATGAATATGTAATTTAGAAGATGGAGAATGTTTAGACATCATAGGAAATCCATAGTATGCTTAATATGCCATAATGTACATTAAATGGCTAAAATGAGGTATATGTGCTTAATGTAACTACTGAGTCTTCTAATGCCTAAATTGGTATTAGTGAACTTAAATGACAAATATTGGAATGGTTGAAAGCATGAAAATGATTATGGAACTAAAATGCTTAATATGAGTAGTATTATACTAAGTCAGTATATTATAGAAAATGATGTAGGTTATGCATGATAATGAGATTTAAGCATGATCTTTGACATGTTAAATGTGTTTGCAGTCAAGTATAAGGTTTGAATGGTATTTAAGGCTATGGTATGTAAGTTGGCTAAAAGTGACAATAAGGCTAACATGATGTGTGTATCACTTGAGTGTAAATTGGTTATGAAATATGCTAAGTGATGATTTGATATGAGAAGATGGTATAATTTTGAAATGATGATACATAGTGATATGTAATTTTCATATGCGTGTGATTATGTTTATAATGCATTAATGTTGTATTGATTTTAGGAAATGTGATTAAGTATGCACTAATACACCTAATTAGTATGTAATATGATGAAAAAGTAGTGAAATAAAGGATAGGGGGCTTAATGGCCGAATGGTCTATTAGGCCATATAAACCTGTATTTGGAGTTATGTGCATGATTTTATGTGTGTATGGAATATGTGACCATAGACGTGTGAATAGTGTTGATTGCTAATGTAATTTATGCATGAATGTTATGCATGGCCAAATGAACTCTTTCAAATGTATGTGCATGTAAAATAATGAAATGTGGAAATGGTGCACATGCATGTTATACTTATTGTGTTTGGGGATAAATATGATTAAAATCATACATGGATGATTTTTTGAGTCATAATATGTTTTATATACATAATAAACCTATATAAGGTATTACAATCACTAATTATGCCATAATGTGTGTCTTGATGGACAAATGGGCATATTGTTTCTTGGATGAACATATGCCATGAAATGAATGTGAAAATGGCAATTATGTAGTTACAAACATCTATGAGATGAAAATGGTGGTTTAAAATGCATATGGCATGAATATGACTAAAATACATGTTAAGGTGTGCATGATCACTAAAATGAGGTTTTCAATGTAATTGTCCAATTTTAGTCACTCGATGGCTAAAACAAGGAAGTTAAAATCTATATAAGCTTAATTAAAATGGTGAAACTAAAAATATTAGCTTTGGCCTATGTGATGAAACAACCTAGAAATGACTAGGTTGACTAATCAACTAGGTGATATAGTAGCTATTAGGGTACTTATGTGCCTAGATTATGTTATCCAAGGGTTTATTATATGTCTTACTCATGAAATTATATTATGATCTTCAGATCCAAGTGGGTGTAGTCATCAAAAGGTCTTATAGGGGCCACTGCACATTCACATATGAGTGCAGCCGCATAAGCTTGGATGGGTACTGCACACCTTTTCTGTGCTAGTGCAGCAGCCATCAGGTCTAAAATGTGGACCATTGCACATTATTGATCTCATTATCCATAGATTTTATGGTGATCCAAAATGGGCTTAAGAGAATGAAGCAAATATGGAATTTATTCTATATTGTGTGATATATCAATGAGAATGGCAGTTTTATGTAAAGTGTGAAACAATGTTGAGTTGCTTGTGATAAATGCCTTATTTTGTGTTGCTAGACTAATTAAACATTTTATGAACATTTTCCATCTTTAATACCTTCTCTCACATTTGTACAAATGATATGTATCAAATATGAGAATTAACTAGAGTTTAGGCTCATATCATATAAGTTACAACATTTTTCTATCTAAATGTGACACCTTTACTGGATTCCTGAAGAAACCCAACAAGCGGGGCACTTCTTAGTAGGTCACCCATCTTAGGATTGCTTTAAGAGAAAACTCTTTAATACTTATAGACTATTTTGAAATTCTAGTAGATATTACTTAGGTGTCCCATCTAATCCTCCTTCATGTTCATGCATGGTTTGACAAACCTAAACAAAGCATATACATACCCTTTATAGGTGATAGAAAATTTGGCAGCATAATAGCTACCCGGATAGCATACCAAATTTTTTTCACCTGTTAAAACACTTCAATAAGATATAAATCAAAACATCTCCTTTTGGACCCTTTTGGTCCCCCAATTAAACATTAGTCAACACTAGACATCTATATCACATATAAGCATTTAACCACATAGGGCCTCAAGCCCACAGTTATCAAGTCACACATAATCCAACCAAGCACCATAATAGATTATATACAATACTTTTAGGTTACATATACAGACATAGCATCTTATAAGCATGCTAATCAAAAACCTATAGGATACTACATGAGTGTTACTGCTTAAAGAAAAAAAAACACCACTTTCTTTATCCTTCAACTACTGTATAGCTATACTGCATGATCACCGAGACTAGCCTGCTTATATTTATTACTTGCACACCACAACATAGGCATGCTAAGTATAAAACTCAGTAAGCAAATCTAAACCATTTAAAACATGTATTAATACACATGAATTTAAAATTGATAATCTAAGTGTAGTGTTTGAACCACATGCCACATGTTTAAAGTTACGCAAAATGTATGCCATACTTTTCCCAAAATTACCAAAATACCATTACTATTGTTTTAATTTAATTTCTTTTTATAATTTATTTAATTACTCTATAATTCACTCACTAATCATATTTTTATAATATTGTGAAGTGGAAAATAGATAGATAAAAATTTTTATCAAATAGTCAATTTTTAACTTGAACAGTTACAGGTTATTTTTAACCCTACCACATAAAATCGGGTAAATTTTTCCATCACTTTTTTACTCAAATCTGGAGGCATAATTACATGTATATTAATTCTAGTCTAGCATATTATTTTGACTTAAATATTCTAATTTTAAATAGCCTTTTAAATTATAGTCCTAGAATCTTATTTTGAGGGATAGTTATAGGTAATTTTATGTATTTGCGACGGCTATTATAAGCTCATTTCAAATGCTTTTTTAGTGCCAATTGCACTCATAATCTTTATAAGCCCATAGGCCTAAAGCCAAAATCAAAGGAAAGCATCCATATTTCATATAAATGGTTGACTTACCAAACCAAAAAAACCATTACAATTTATGTCAGCTTTAGTTACATTTCCATGCCAAAATTAATCCCTTTTAAAAGTCATTTTACATGCCACTTAAAGGCACTTTTAACTTCATTTTTCTAACCCTTTTCTCATACTTTAAACACGTCCCATATGTTACACATTTTATGTCACACTAATCATGATATCAACCTAAATCATGTCATGTACTAAATGTCATAAATGTCATGCCAAAAATGCACATATAAATACCATTAACCTTACCTCATTTTCATGTCACCTTACCTCATAAAGCTCTTAGCCACAAGTCCATTTTGCCTTAATCATGCTTTTATCCCATTTAAACACATTTATACACATTTAGGCCTTATAAAAACATACCTAAACAAATCATTCATGCCTTTATCATGCAAATTAGACCAATGTAGCCTATAACATGCCTCGACCAAACTACCAACACACACATACAAGCCTTGTTTCTTTATGTTCATTACATACAGCTTACATACAATCAATTGGCTAGCCAAAAACTATCCTTAAGCCATGTACACATGCCATTTGCAAACCATACCTTTCAAAGGAACTCTTGGCCAACCAAGGAACATACATACAATAGTTTAATTTCACCTATCTACACATATATTCCATGCATACTATATGCCATATACCTTGTCTAACATACAATAACACCATTCCAAGCTACACACACACATACAATTTCATACCTAAAGCTCTCGACCAAGTGAAGAACACACCCTTCCATGCATTATCTTCATCCAAAAATCATCTTAACCAGTGATTGCACACACCATTAGATTAATTATACACTTAGTCTATTAAAGTGCACATATACACCATCTAATTTACCATTTCCATACAAAGCTCTTAAGCATTTTTCATGGTAATTCAACTTCAAATTCATTGAATGGATTAGATCTAATTACCTCAATACCAAAGGAGTTGAAATCCACTCTTCTAAGTTGAAGGAAATCATAAAATCCTCCTTTTATGCCTTGCCTTCCATATTTACCATTCCTCTTTCAAAAATCCACCAAAAATCACACACTCACCTAAATCAAATTCTAATCATATGGATATTCTTAGAATCATTAAGTCCCCTAGGAAATAAAATAAAAAAGACTAGAACACTTACACATAAAAAGTTGCTCTTTTAGCCCTCTTTTGATGACACCTTAAGCTTTTATGAATTTTCTTGAATTTTAACCACTTCTATGGCCTCCAATACCTTCACAAATCAATTACTCACATGTTAAGATGAATTTTGGTTGCAATAGACTTAAGAAAGAGCTTGAAGAAGGTAATAAGAATGGAAAATTTTTGCTAAAGTCATGCCAACTGTAGCAAGGAGGAAGAAGAAGAATTTAGGTGGAGAGTGAGTGTGTTTGGCCAAGTAGCCATCCATATGTCACCTTAGTCCTTTAATAGTGGCTAAGGTGGCATGGGTGGGCCCACACGTCACTTGAATAACCTAAAAAAGATCAATTTTGGCTGAAACTTTGGAGAATTTTTAAAAATTACTCAGACCTCTAAAAATCATTTTGTGTATTTTAAAAATCTTCAGTTCATCCCATTTAGGGGCTTGTAAAATTTAAAGGCTAAATTCCACTAACAAGACAGTTAACTAATTGCCTTGACTTATGCATAAAATGCCAAAATATAGAAAATTTTTGCAAACAACCATGGAATCCAAAAATTCTTTCACTAATGGACTTGGGGGGAATTTTAACCTTCAAAGTGTGACATTTTCAAGTTTGTCTAGGCACATCTTGGGTAATTCTTGACCCGACTCCATCTGAGCCTACAGCCTACTAAATTATAGCCTAAAATAATTTTTTTGTTCTGCTAAATCTTTAAATGAAGTTAATTTCATCATTTTATGACCCCTTAAAGTTTCATGACTAGTACCCCTACCTTGAGCCTTGTAAAGGTGACCCAGCACTCCGAGAACAATTTTCGACCTTAATGGTACTATTCATAGAGCCTCAAGTTATGGGGATCACAATTCTTCCCCTCTTAATAAATTTTGTCCTTGAAATTACCAAGAGTGAAAAGATGTGGATATTGGGCCCTTATCTACTCTTCAGACTCCCAAGTAACTTCTTTAACATTGTGACATTTCCAAAGGACTTTAACAAAAGGAATAGTCTTATTCCTTAACTACTTCACTTCTCTAGCAAATATCTATAGAGGTTCTTCTTTATAACTTAAGTCTAGTTACACATCTACATATGATACTGGGACTATGTAGGAGGGATATGATCTATACCTCCTTAATATAAATGAAATAGATCATAGATTTGTGATAGTTCAGATGGCAATGCCAATCTGTATGCCAATGGTCCCACTCTATCTATAATCTCATATGGGCTAATAAATCTAGGGCCCAACTTCCCCTTTTTCCCAAATCTGAGGACCTTCTTCCAAAGGGATAGCTTTAAAAATACTTTTTCTCCTATTGCATACTCAATATCTCTCAGCTTCAAATTAACAAAGGATTTTTGCCTATCAGGTATAGCTTTTAGTCTCTCTCTGACCACTTTAACTTTTTCTTTAGCATCTCTAATTAGATCAACTCCTGATATCTTGTTGTCCCCAGTCTCACTCTAACACAATGGAGTTCTACAATTCTTGCCATACAATACTTCATATGGGGCCATGCCTAAACTAGTCTGGTAGCTATTATTATAGGCAAACTCATCTAAAGACAAGTACTAATCCTAGCTACCTTTAAACTCAATAGTACAGCTTCGTAACATATCCTCAAGCACTTGTATCACCCTCTCTGACTATCCATTTGTTTAAGGGTGAAAGGTTGTATTGTAATTGAATCTAATGCCTAAGGCTTCATGTAACCTCTTCCAAAATTTAGAAGTAAACTAGGGATCACTATCAAAAACAATTGCCACAAGTATACTATGAAGTCTAACAATCTCATCAAGATATAGCTTAGCTAACTTTGCTAAAGAGTAGTCCATCTTGATAGGGATAAAGTGAGCTATCTTAGTTAGTCTGTCAACTATCACCCACACTACATCACATTTTCCTCTAGTCATAGGCAACCCCACTACAAAATCCATTATCACTCTTTCCTATTTCCATTTTGGTATTGCTATAGGATGTAGCAATCTAGAAGGAACCTGATGGTCAGCCTTTACCTATTGGCATGTCAAGCACTTAGCAACATACTTTGTCGCATCTTTTTTTATACCTAACCAACAATATTGAGGCTTCAAATCCAAATACATCTTAGTGCTACCAGGGTGCATAGAGTAAGAAGCTTCATGAGCCTCCTATAATATCTATAATATCAGGTCATCTATAGTAGGTACACATAACCTGCCCTGATAATATAGGCATCCATTTTCTCTCAAATCAAATCCTAGTGCCTTCCCCTCTTGGACTTTACTTATGTAACGACCCGAAAATTCCGACTATAGTGAATAGTACTTC
>CANXYI011038548.1:0-11341 GCA_948208565.1 Hura crepitans
AATGTTAATGAACTTAACTAAATGAGAAATGGAGGAAAAACAAGGTAAATATGGAAGTTTGAAAATCATGAATGTAATATGGAACATTGGGCACATAGTGGGAATTTCTTAATTTGTTGTATAATGGATGGAACTTGAACTATAATGACCTAGAATGAATAGTCGTAACACGTATCGAGAATGTGCATTAATAATGAAATGAAATGATGTATGTGTAATACATGAAACAAGTATGTATGTGTGATAATATAGGTAGTGCATAATGTGTTTGTACACGTATACATGGGTGATAATGAATAATGAAACAATAATGTTAATGAATAGAATGTGAATGGTAAATAACATACGGTAATATATGCAATGAAAATGGTAATAAGACCATACTAATGTGGAATGACAATGTGCATAACAAGACTTGAGATATGAGATACATAATTGATGTTGATAAGGCACTTTAAGGTAAACAAGATTATGACTATGGATCATGTAATTGATAAATAATGAGATTGAAAAGAGGATAGCCCATATATGTTAGACAGCCTGCTGGATTGGTTGACCGATCAACTAGGGGATGTAATAGCTCCTAAGACACTTTTATGTCATTGATATTGATGATATTTGTACTTGTTTATATTTGATTACTTTCATGCAGTTGTAGCAAAGAAGAGGTCCAGTAGAACCATTACACATACTCTTATATGGGTGCAGCTGTCAGGAGGTTCAGTAAGACCATGCACACTTATATATTGGTCATGTTGGTATTATACATTACTTGATTATTTCATGCAGATGCAGCTGTCCAGAGGTCTGATAGAACCAGTACACCTAATCTTAAGTAGGTGCAACTACAGAGAGGTTCAATAGGACCATTGCACCTGATAGGCTTGTAACACTAAAAAAATCCTAGTGTTATGAATAATATTTCTCAGGATGTGAATAGCATTTTCCTGAGGTTCGAAGCAGTAATCTTACTAAATTGAAGTACTACTTATAACATAATTCTAGGTGAAATTTGAAGTCAAAACAATGTCGTTTAGGTGGTTGAAAATGGGAGTTAAATTTTACAGCAATGTCACTTGAATAATGACCTATTTTTAATTGAATGGTAAAAATATTCAAAAGTTGATTAGAAAATTTTGGGATTGGTACAACCTGATACTCAAATATTCCAATTAGTCCATTGGCAGTAGAATTGGAATTTTTGGGATCGAGAAGTATTTTTATTGAAATCAAGAAAAGTAATATTATGGCATTTTATTTGATTTTCTCACTTTTCGAGCTCTAATTTTTAGAAGGTTATAAGGCATCGATTATATGCTTTAAAGGGAATTTAATTCAAGCTAGTTAAGGTGAAATAAAGTGGAAAATAAGAAAGAGAAGAAGAGAGGGACTAAAGATGAAATTTTGCCTAAGTATAAAGGGGTCAAACTCTTTTAACTTAGTCAAATAATGAATAGTTCCATCTTTTTCACTCTCCTCTTTCTCTCATTTATGGTCGACAGACCTCTACTATTGAAGGCCAAGATTTTTCTTCCTCCTCAACTTAAAATTTCCTTAACTTGTCTCATCCAGTCCCTAGATCTAAGCCTCCATAACCATTAGAAGCTAATAGAAGTGAAAAATCACAGAAAAATCAAAAGAATTGATCAATGTTGGATCTTGGTGAATATTAACCATTATTCATTCGGGTAAGTTTTTCTAAGTTCCAATATTTTTCCCACATTCCTTAGGTGCCTAGAGTTTTTTATGTTGTTGATTTTAATTTTTGAAGCTTGTATGATTTTATACAATTTTTACGAAAATGAATCTGTAATTGGTAGTTGACCTAGGTAAGAATCGCAAGGATAAAGGAAAGGAAAAGGCATGAGTGGGCTTGAAATCATCTTTTGGTGTCATTATAAGTGTAATTATAGAATTTTAATGTTTGTGTAAGTGTTTGTGCTTTAATGCATGTGTATATTGAATATGAAAGTGTTAGTGTTAAGCATAAATGATGTATTTATGTGGGTTATTGATGTTAGCTGTAATTATCGAGTAGAAATAAATGCTTGAATAATGATGGAACACATTTATGCGTGTGTGTGTGTGTAGTATAGGCCAGAAATGTCCTAAGTAGGCATGTATATGTGCGATGAAAAATGCATGCTTAATTATAAAATTAGCTTAAGTGATAGTGGTTGTCTAAATACCAATCTACTTAGCACATCTTTTTATTTACGATGCATAGGTTAAAGAACCAGATTAGAGTTAAAGCCTTTTAATTGTTGCATATCAAGAGCAACCAACTTTTTGGGTATTTTGCTAATTTCCACATATTACTATTGTGATGTAAATAGTATAATGGCACATGTATATAACATAAGAGGGATTGGGACTACTTACCTTTGAAAACACGGTAAAAAAATAAAATCAATTAGCTTTATAAAGTTAATTTAATTAGTAAGACTAAGAAATAAGGGGCTACATACTCTGCTATTACTTAGATGGAAATATCCTTAGAGTGAAACTAACATCATAATTAAGACAAAAACTTATAAATAAAAGCTCATGTTTATAATTAAAATTTCCCCTAACTCTATTATGCCATTGATTGTATGCTAAAAATATAGTTTCTATGCTCAAACATACCCTTAACATGATAGTTCAAAAATCTAATTTATGATGCTTGCATGGTTAATTATAATATTTATAACTGACACGTGGATACGACTCTATGATCTCATGTGTCTTTTACCCAACACTACATATCATATTATTATGACTACACTAGATAAATAATAAGCCTACATTTGCTTTTCTAATTATTTAATTCCTTGTGCCTTGAAATATCAAAATCAATTACCTTTATTGTACTATCTATGGAATTAAGGTTCCAAAAATTTATTAAATTATACTTGCTTCAATTATCGTGAAAACTTTCATCTAAATTTTCATATACTCTCTTTGTAGGTTCCACACCATAAAGCAATTTATTTCATTACTCATTACCCAATGAATGTTCCATAAAGTCCTCAAAATCATACAACCAACATCATATAAAGCATTTTACATAAATCTTAAGAAGAGTTAGAGACACAATCTATAACTTAAAAAACCAAGGGATGGTTGGGTACCTATTTTGAAACCCCATTTTTGTTAGTTGTATACATTGCATTTTGCTTCTTTAAATCTTTGATTAAAGTCAAGGATTCTCTTTTAAATCTGATGTAGTTAGACTTGAGGATCTCACTAAATCTATAAAAAGATTAAAGTTACCTAGTCCTAGGCTAAAACCAAAAATTCAACCATGTATGTTGGCTTCATGTATAAATAATATGCAGTTAAATTATTATAATCATATTATGCACTTTTAATTTCATAAATCTTTCCTTAACAATTTACACCTACACTAGAATTGACATTACTACATATGTAGGTCTAGCTAATATTGCACTAAATCTTTAATAGTGTTAATTATTGCATTTTATTTTATGTTCAATATCACGCTTACTTAATTTCCAAATTACCTAGGAACTATCAAGTCCAACCCTTTTACACTTTCACTACTAAACATGCGTACCTTGTTTATTCAAATAACTAGCTTATATTTTTTTCCTTCTACTTTTTCTTCAATTCTACGGTTGGTCTCCCTAACTAACATAAACCAATAATGCTCACTCTATAATAATTCCACAGCTTTTCCTCTTTAATCCTTTTTTCCCTACTACATTTTATTCATTCATACCTACTTTCTAAAATTAGTATATGCATAAATAGCTCAAAATTCAACCTAATTATGTCAAATTTATCCCAATCAAGCTAGATTGGAGTTCATTCCTCTAAAACATTTAGTTCTATATAATTTCCTATAATTCATATAACCTTTAATTTATTATTAATGCTTATCTCTCTTTTACCTATTATAGTGGCATTTGACTACTTTGAAGCCTCTACGACTACTACATGTGACACTCATCCTTGTACTCCTCTAATTCTACTATTCTTCTTCCCATATGGAATTTCTCTATAGCCAAAAGCCTGCTGAAAGTATACCAATAAAGAAATTTATACCCATATCACTTTCTCAACCCCTAATTCTATCAAAGTTCTACATGGATAACAATCAACTACCACTCCTATAGTTCTGATTCCATATCATCATTTTACACCAAAGCCAATTTTTCAATTCTTTCCTAATTACACATTAATTAAACTTTCTTAACTCCTGAATTAATCCCTCCAATACCATAAATGCTTCTAGTAGAATTTAGAAACAAATAAAAGGAATTAAAGGTAATGCACTACTTATATATCAACCTAGGAAGAACTTATCGACTTATTCTCGAAAATTTCTGCCTAAGTTTAGCTTGTCTTTAGCCCAACCACCTATCTCTTATAGAGAACAACATTCTCATAATGCCACTATTCTCGATACCTTTGTTCAACCCAGGAAACAATTCCAGTAGCCCTTTTTAATGCTCTACAATTTAACTAAATTATTAATATGTAGCAATAATGCCTTAAACTTATCGCCATATATTCTAATCCTCAATGAATCACATGATTTTAGCCTATTTGGTTATAAGGTCTTTAGGAACTCAACATTATTTCCAAAATTTAACAATTCACCAACCTCTATTAACACCCTTTCCATGAAAGCCCTCTTTGATTCTCAAGCTTTTCTCCTTAAATTCTAAGAAAATATCACAATTTCCTTTTGAATACTTCTTCATCATCTTGTTATACTTAAAAAAATGCTCTATTTCTTAAAGTATTCTTAGAAATCTCTTGTTTCTTGTTAAATGAAGTTTGACTAAAATAAATTTAAAAGATTTTGGTAATCAATTCTTGAATTTACTCATTGTTTGCTTCCTTTCCCTTCTCAAGCCCTTCCTCTTTCTCCATTCTTTTTCTCATTTTTCCTTCTATTTTCTTTTTTTATTCTTTCACAACAAAAAGTAAATGTGGCTTGTATTAATCGACACCTAAGTTGATTTTTAAACTGTAAAATTTCACATTTAGTTCTCCTCTTTTTTTTGTTTACTTTTATATCCAAATCTTATTTAAATCAATGCACAATTTGAAACACCTTTCTCAAATTAAATGTACTCCTACTCACTTCACTTGGTTATTTCCTTATATGACATCTCCATATTTAAGTCCTAAATTCAACAACCATAGCATCTTAGTATTACATTTTTAAATCTAACTATGTAAATGTGCTGAATATAATTTATTTATATAATCCTTAAGGTGTTACACTTCTCCCCTACTTAGGCTATATTTTCCTCAAAATAGAACTGTGGTCTTTGTCCCATCAAACTAAGGGTGCCATCATTTTTGGCCTATAAAACCCTCTAATACTCTATCTAGTCCTCAAATAATCTACTTAGGTACTTTAAACTTTCTTACCTTAAGTTAGAAATAACTTATCTTTTGATTAAGCTAAAAGAATCTTAAATTTATATATAGTCATACCACAACCTTTTCTTAAAAGTATTTCTTAAAGCATATAACAATTAAGATAATTGAAGTCTATATTATAGCATGAAATTATAAACTTTATGTTTTAATATGAGATAAACCTTTTTAATATAGCATATAATTAGGCCATATACTTGATTCTTCTTTTGATTATGGAAGCTTCCTGAGTGTTTAAGGATATTCTTATATGTATGTAGACAATCTCGCCAAAATCATTTAATGTAACTTGAATCAACATTTACATGCAAATATATAGCATAAATCTACCTTTAACATGCAACTTAGGTTCTTAAGGCAGTAAGCTTACTCTAATACCATTTTGTAACACAACCTACTTGAATGGGTATCCGAAGGAAGCATTAGAGTCTAACTTATACCAAGGATCTATAGAGTTGTGGTTTACTTAATTAACCCTCATCTTAGGATACACTAGGTTTAGTTACAACATACGAGGTTGCTATTTTAGGAAAAAAATTAATAACTTAAGATGAAATTCTAATAGCATAACATCTATCTGGAGGCCCTACCAAAAATTTTGACCTATAGAAAAACACTTTTATACTCTATAATAATTCTTTAATTATGGCTCAGTGACCACAATAACATCAAGCATGCGACATTTATATCACCATAGCATTGAGTTCATCACTCCTTATGATGACTCAAGAACATAACTAAACCTTTTCCCTATGAGGGAAGAGTTGTATAAGGGTTCCCTCAACCTATACCTAACAATTATATTTCTTATAAGCATACCATTAACTTAACCTTGATCACTTATATGGATATACACCTAAAAATTTTAGCATACACCCACCAACCATAGAAATGTACATATATCTATGCATCCCCCTTAATGCACTTCAATACTGATTGGTCACACTATTTGCCACACTCTACACATACAGTTAATAAATAAGAAATAACCTATTATGCTACTTATTACAAGTATAGATTTGACAATTCTAATTACATCAATGATAATCAATTTCTACCTAGCCTAATTGTTCTGAGATTCTAGGGAAGACTACATGGATTGGGGTGCCTAACCTTATCACTCTCCCATAATCTATTTGGTAGACAAATAGCAATGTTAATATTCTATCTTAAGAAAAGACTAACATAAGTACCATTCTAAATTATTTTGGGCATAGTTCGAACACATTCCTTTGCACATAACGAAATCACAATTTAATCATACTTATATATCACATGTACTCCTTATTGGTAGCCCCGAAGGCTTATTGCTATTCAAATAATTTTTATTCTTTGCCATAACTTGTCAAGAATATTCATGATAAATACACATTAATTAGATTCATATAAAAGTCCTATTCCTACTTAACATTATGTACTTCTTAAAATATTATGCATATTTCATGTACTGATGATATGCATACATTTAGCTATTGTTACTAGTCACTATCACTTCCTATTGGAAAAACTCTATATGGATAATTACACTTCAATTTTTGGTGTATATCTAAATCATACTATGCTTCATATATCATGTTGTTGCAATCCTAATAACTTATGCTTATTCCATGTCTTGGCATATCTCATGATTCATTATATATCTATGTCATACTATAACTCATGAATATTGTGACTATAGCTCTAATGGCTTATGCATGTGTCATGTCATAACATGTTTCTAGTTTTTTTAGTTATTTTTCTTTCTATCTGACATTAATTTTTCTTAAATTTAGCATAATTAACTTAAATAAAGCCTTTTGTAACTCACTCCTAAGGAAGGGTAAATAGGGCTAAAAAAGTATTTGTAAGCTAAAAAATATTAGTGGCCTTAGCCACTATCAACTATAAATAGATCATATGGCACTCATGCCAAGCTATAACTATTATAGATCTATATAAAATCACTCTCTAGGATGCCAAAGCTACCCTAACCTAGATTCTATAAGGTTTACTACAAGCTCCTCTATAGTATTCCTATGTACATACATGTTCTATTTATTGTTGCATTCTTTTATTAGTATTTCTTAACAATGTTATGCTTATAGTTTGGTATTCATGAGTTATATGCAACTCACCATACTGTAAATAATTGGCATTTACATAGAAGTTGCTAATTCAATAGAGAGCTTAGCCACACATATCTTAAGGTTTTACAGGCATTCTCTTATGTTATTAGGTTACTTTCACTTACCCTATTTTGTTTGTACATAATACTATTTGTATAATTATTTGAATTAATGATACTTTTAATATAAGGAGTTCTTATTTGATAAGATTTCCTTAGCCTCAAAAAACTAGGTTTTACATGTTTATATCTATATGTTTCTGATACACCTGTTGTGTCTTATTCTTTTTGTTTTTTTTGGAATGGCTCTATTTGATTAGAATTGGCTAGTGTCAACTAAATAAGTATACAATCTAGTGTGACTAAAGCATTCAAGTGCCATGTATAAATAAGAAACATACCACCATCTAAAGTACAACTAATACGATGTGTGAACCATGAGCAATTGAAATAACAGTGCTACTTATGCATAATATTCAAAAGTGTAGACATGATCATTCATATTTCATGTACTAATGATATGCATACATTTAGCTATTATTACTAGTCATTATCAATTCCCATTGGAAGAACTTCATATGAATAATTATACTTCAATTTTATTTATTTATCTAAATTATACTATACTTTATGAATCGTGTAACTATAATCCTAATAACTTATACACATTTCATGTCTTGGCATATCTCATGATTCATTATATATCTATGTCATACTATAACTCATTAATCTTGTGACTATAGCTCTAATGGCTTATGCATACGTTATGCCATAACATGTTTTTAGTTTTTTTTAATTATCTTTGTTTTTATTTGACATTAATGTTTCTTAGATTTAACATACTTAACATATATAAGGTTGTATATGTTCATAATAATTAAACTACTATTCTTAACTTCTTAGGACATTTCTTTTTAACATTCCATCTGGCCATTTTGGCTTAACCACTCCCATTGCTTTACTACCTTTTAATTGACAATTTACATTATTATCGCTTTATATTTTATAACTTAAGTTTAGGTCTAAGAGTTATCATATTGTTTCTATATCATGCTATGATGTCACATTATCACTTTGTTCACCCACTTCAATTATCAATTATTCATTAGTCTATTACAATAACCACACTCTCTTAGGTCCACACACACTTCAAGTACCTTTAACATTATAGACATATACTTGTAAACATGTCATACACCACTCGGTCGTTTCATTACAGTAATTATAGACCCAATTTCTCATCATTTTTCCATTTTAATTATGCATTTTACTTAATTACCATCTCATTTACATTACACATATGATTCACTTGTACATGTATATATTCCTTCCCCTTTGATATACACTTCGGCCATATACTAAACACACACATACATATTGTCTTTCCTTTATTTCTTTATACATTCGTGTTTATTATGATCATCATGTCACAAATACACATGAACCATTTGCAATCATGTACACATACATTTAATGTTCTAATTCCATACACACATTTACACACACATATGTCACCCTAACTAACATACAATGCATATTACATTAAATCCACTTACAATAGTTCTAAAACATGTAAACTACCCCTTTCAATCTTTGTTCCTTCTTTCCTTCACCATTTCTCTCTCTTTAGCTATAAACATAAGAGGCTTTAGGTTAATCAAAATTATAAAACAATCTACACATATCAAAATTGAAATATATTTATATAAGCATCATTTACGCCTCAAATACTATTTGATAAAAATAGCAGACTTAAAAAAAATCATTTACACTCAATGTTGTCACTATTCACCAAGTGGCCCAATCTCTCCAAATAAGTAATTTTCTTGATTTATGCCAGTATAACTAGACTCAAAAGACTATGGAGGCCAAGATTAGTGGATCAGCTTATGTTGTTTGGCTTGAAATATACATGAAGTAAAGAAAAAAAGGGAGAGAGGGAGCATGGAAATGGCATTGGCCTATGGTGGGGAGGAGAGGTGGAAGAAGGCTTTTACAGATGTGGGAAATTCCACATGTGCGACTACTTATATTATGCACAAGGACAACCATGATTAAGCCATATGGCAATTTGATGGTCCATATTAATTCAAGTTATTTGTTAAGCTTCAAAAATCTAAATTTATTATTCAAGGCATCTAAAATTCATCCTTTTTATACCAAAAATTCCCATAAATCTCAATTAACGGACCACTAAAATCTCAGGTCAAAATTCAAAAGGGAATTAGATTAACTATTCACTTGTGTAATAAAGAAATTTTTATTAAATATTAATGAACTCAAAAAATTCTAATTCCTTGACCATTGAACTATTTAAAATTTTTTACCTTTAGGGTATGCTATTTTTAGGTCCATTTAGGCATATCCAGGGTCTTTCCTAGCACAATGCCAACTAAGGTCACTATTCACTATATCTCAGCATGAAATAATTTATTGGTTCTATTAAATCTATTAATTATTTTGCTTTCATCATTATTTTGCCCATTATGTTTTATGACTAGAACTCCCCAATGGTTACCTCATTATGTCCTAAATACTCAAAAAAGACTATTTATGCCTTAGAAAGTACTATTCATGAAACCAAAATTCTCGAGCATTACAAGTAAGCTCAGTAGCACCCACACCTTGTGATGCTATATAGCTAGCACTAGCACAACTTGCATAACCTATATTGCTGGCATAAGTACAATCAGCCTTAATACAATAGATGGTCGAAGTATTTAAGTAGGTTATAGTAGCTATTACTGATCCTCCACCACTAGCACCACAACAAACTCTAATGCCATATGCCCTCTAGAAAACCTATCTAGAATGTGTAAAGAAGATGAGGTGATTGATTTTATGTATGTAAATAATGATAACTCAGCTATAGCCAAGTGTTAGCTTGAAAGAATGGAGAAAATATTATAATAGTTCAAAAGTACACCTGAAGGAAGTCTAATCTATGCCACATCCTTGTTACAAGGATAAGGGTTTTACTAGTGGCAGATAGTTTTAGAGAGGAAACCAACTGTAAAGATTACTTAGGAGTTCTTTCTTCAAGAGTTCAAAAAGAGATATTACAGAAGGCTACCTAGAGAAGAAAACATAATAGTTTTTAGACTTGAAGATAAGTGGTAAGCCAGTGTTAGAGTTTGAGAAAGAGCTTACAAGGCTTAACAGATATGTAGTAGCCATAGTACATACAGGGGAAGAAAGATACAAGAGGTTTGAGAAGGGCCTCGATACATATATACGACTCTAGGTAGCAGTGAACAAGATTCAAGAGTTCTCTACACTTGTTGCTATAGCATACACCATGGGTGATATAATTAAAGAGAGGTGGGAGAATTTTTAGAAGAAAAGGTCCTTCACGATGAGCCACGCTAGTTAACACTAGAGCTTAGTAAGAAGCAGAAGGGAGGCTCTAACACATTAGCACCTCGAAGATTAGCTCCCACTAAGAGATTAGGCCTAATAGGGCAATGCAAGCCTCTCTAGTAGTAGAGGCTAGCCACTAATGCTCCAATGTCCATAGCTAGGAGTACATTTCTAGTATAAGACACCTGTGGTAGAAGATATAAAGGCATATACTGTAGGTCGATTCTTAGAGTGTGTTACAAATATAGCTTTAAAGGCCACTATCAAAAGGACTACCCACTAAGGCTAGACATAGATGACTCTTCTAAACTCTAAGCTTCTTCACTTACTCTAGCTAGGAGCCAAAAGGAGAGTAAAGTAGATAAAGTGGGGACTTGTCATAGGCCTTAAGTAAAGACAAGTCAGAGGACTGAGGCTAGAGCACTAGCATGCTAGTATGTAATCTGGGCCAGAGAAGAGACATATTCCCTTGATCTG